>VYXH01005074.1:19760-47020 GCA_013397275.1 Burhinus bistriatus | reverse complement strand
CTGAGGATGACTGGTCTTACTATTAGAGACTGAGGCAAAGAAGGCATTAAGTACCTCAGCCTTCTCCTCATCCTTGTTGACAATCTTCCCCTCTGCATCCAATAAGGGGTGGAGATTCTCCCTGGCTCTCTTTTTGTTGTTAATGTATTTGTAAAAACCTTTTTTGTTACCTCTTACAACAGTGGCCAGATTAAGTTCTAGCTGTTCTTTTGCCTTTCTGATGTTTTTTCAGCACGACCTAACTAGATCCCTATACTGTTCTTGTGTTGCCTGCCCCTTCTTCCAAAGGTGGTAAACTCGCCTTTTTTCCCTGAGTCTCAGCAAAAGCTCCCTGTTCAGCCAGGCTGGTCGTCTTCCCTGCTGGTTCATCTTATGACACATGGGGACAGCCTGCTTCTGCGCCTCTAAGACTTCCTTCTTAAAAGCCATTGTATGGGGTGGACTGAAAGAATAGTAGGTTGTCAAAATTACCTATTTTCAGAAATCACTCAGCAATTTGTCAGAATGAGACATTTAACTAACTGAGGCCCAATTTTAAAATAACTATGTAAATGGAATAATTTCAATCTCTTTTGAGGACAGGTAAAGCAAACTTCAGAGCATGCTACAAGGATCTGATGTCCTCCCAGCCACCTAAAATAAATTACCTTTAGTGTCAATGGTAAAATCATGTAAATCAGCATGGTTTGGACAGCAATCAATCAACAGTTTCTTATT
The DNA here is from genome assembly GCA_013397275.1 of Burhinus bistriatus. Lineage (NCBI taxonomy): Eukaryota > Metazoa > Chordata > Aves > Charadriiformes > Burhinidae > Burhinus > Burhinus bistriatus. Next base: position 46,303 of record VYXH01005074.1, on the reverse strand, counting down.
GCCAAGTGATGTGTTTCTGCCACTGATGCATGGCTGATTGGCACAAGCCAGGCTTTAAAGCAAGGGGGAAGATTAAGATCAGTTGAGGCAACCGTTACCTAGTTTGACTCTGAAAATAAGTTAAAATGCTTTTTAGGACTACATGTACTTGTTCTGTGCTCTCCAGCTGTCATTGGATAAAGGGGAGCTTTCTCTGGTCTTCAGATTGACTTAGACTTTCCTGCATTGATGTCTTCCTCTCCTCTGCAGGTATGAGACATAGATGACTGTTCTCAGCTGCTATATATTTGAAAGACAGTAACATGGATTATTGACTATGCTGAACACTAGTCTAAAGTGAGATTTTTCCCTAAGAATAGGCCAAGTTTGGGGCTGCTCAGAGAGCAAGAAAATACTTGATATCAGATTGGAGACCTTGGAACATATGAAACAACAGCTGCAGGTGTGCATCTGGTGAAAGACATCCGATAGTAGATGGGTATTTGGGGAAGGAGAGAATTGGCTTTAACATCCACTAAAGCACACAGAAGAATTTTTCTTAAAAGTACAGCAACTACATATAGGTTGATGATAAATTTGCAGCCTGTAAAACATCATAATTCATAAAACTTTATTCTTACCTGAGCATTAAACTATGCAGCAAAACCACAAGTTTGTACGTGTGGGCCATAGCATAGCACACTTCAAAGAGATGATTAGGAGTCAGTGATCCTCAAATTCATTCTCATCACATGGTTGATTGCCTGGCTTCAAGATCTGACAATGGTCTTGTATTTCCATGCATTGATCTCTTTGATGCTTGTACAAAATATCTTTACATAAAATGGAAGTTTCAGGGTATGGCAGGATTTGTGCTGAGACTTGCACATTGCTTTTTCCACTGATTAAAGCATTTTGCTTGGGGATTTTTCAGTTCTTAAAAGGAGGGTAGAAAGGAGGAAAACACAAAACAACAAGCACAAAATGTTGCCCCTTTCCAATCGGGAGCGGGGTGAACTAGGAATAACAGGCAAGACAGTAAATGATAGCTTTTTCCAGCTGCTGCTCTCTCATGTGGTTGCAGTGTGAGGTGGTAGAATAGGCACCTGGCCTGAGACCTTGGACTTGCGTTAGGCTATATGATGAACAACTTCTCAGTTACACACAGTGCAAGAGAGGCTTTGGGATTTGAATTCGAAATAGTACTCAGAGTAATTTTTCTTTACGTACTGGGTCTGGCTGGGATCAAGTTTTTATGGTGCTGTGTTTCAGATTTGTGACCAAAACAATGCTGATAACACCATTCTAGGTATTGCTGAACAGTGTTTGCACAGCATCAAGGCCTTCTCTGCTCCTCACTCTGTCCCTCCCCCACAGTGAAGAGATTGGGAGCGGGTGAAAGGCTGGGAGGGGACCCACCCAGGCAGAGGACCCAAACTAACCAAAGAGCTAATCTATGCTGTATAATGTCATACTCTGGAATAAAACAGAGAAAAGAGGAGTTTAGGGAGGTTAGTTGTCTTGCTCTGGAACTGGATGGGCATCAGTTCGCCCATAAGAAGTGAGTGCCTTTGTGTTGCTTTTTATCTTCATTCTTTTTTTCTTCCACTTCTTTGCTTATTAAACTATTTTTACCGTGACCCATGAGTTTTCTCTTACTTTTCCTTTTTTCTTCCCCTGGTCCACTGAGGGTGGCAGAAGAAATGGAGTTAGGGGTGGTGTGGTGCTTAGCTGCCTACTGGGGTTAACTCCCAACACTTTACCTTGTTTCCTGTGTCTTTTTGACTCTTTTCATAAACAAGTTTTCTCTGTGTTTTTAAATTAGTACTTTAACCTAGCTAGAGGTGAGGATTATTATAAAATACCTGACTAGCAGGAAACTCATCTGTATATCTGTGATAGTTTGAAACAGATATAACAACTCTTCAGGCCTGCAGCCCCGATAACTTTCTCCAGATTACCTGAAGACTATAAAGCATAATTCTGCTGTAAAGCATAAGCTGATGTAGGAACTGGAAATTTTAGAGTCCAATAATGAGGCATCTTGTGGAGACTGCTATTACTCAGGTCAGGTCCTGGAAAGCAGGGAAGACTCAGTTCCTGGATCAGCTTGTAACTATGCTGGGTTTTTTGTTAAATCTAGAACAGAGTAGTTGACACTATGATTAGCAAGTTGCCAGTGTAGTTAACAATGACTTTAATAAGTATTCACTGGACTTTCCTAATCTACTACAAACTAGCCTCAGTTTTTCTGTGATACCTCAACAGACAGCAGATATTGAAAGTGGGTATGCTTTAACTATAAAACAATAGTATGTTATAAACCTCTGCATAACCTTATCTTTACTGTGAACAGGATTTTTGAGTGGTCCAGTGCTCTCAATATCAACGTATTAGGGCCACGAATCTCCTGTGATTACCTATAAGAGTGAAAAACACTGTGTGGCTTATGTGCAGTAACCCCTACAGGAGTCTATGCAAAGGTTATCTATCTAGCATGAAGTCATGCAGAACTTACAAACTTCCCAGGAGTGCATGAAATGTTTGCTTCTGTCAAAAATCCTATAAAACTTCTTTTGTCTGCTAGGATTATAAAATGAGTTGAAGTCCTGTGGAGTATGGGGCTCTACCACAGGTTCTAGGCATGGCAGATCTCATTAGAGGCCCTGTCCTCATTAGTTCTTTTCTCACCTTTCTGTTGATCTACATCCCAAATCACTGCTTCCATTTTGAGGCCTACTGGTGCTCATGAACTCTAGCATCTTGGTTTAAAAGAAACTAAACTGGATCAGCTGTTTAGAAATTTCACTGTAATCTTAAGTATTCAAAGGAATTAATCCGAGTTGCTATGTAATAAAAACCATTCTCTAGTCAAATCTGAGCAATGGCACTACAAATAAACAATAAAAGAACTCTACAGTCATGAAGTTGATCAGCTATTTTGTACTGTCACGTGCAGAAACAGTTAAAAGACAAATGGTGGCGCTTACTACTAACAAAGCATAGTATATCTTGTACGTTCCAGAGTCCATATCTAGGTAGGTGAAAGCCTTTGAAAATAAGTTTCAGAATCCAAAGCTGCTGTTCACGGTACGCAAAGACAGCCTGACTAACTTCAGTAGGTAACTAGCTCCATTTAAGCCCAGACTTTTGTTAAACAGTAAAGGGAACAGGTTTTGGATCTCTTTATTCTTATTTATGCATTGTATTTATAAAGTCGTAATGGAAATAGAGGAGATGAGCCACTATATTGCTGTATGATGACACTAACCAAATAAAATAACTACACATTGGCAATTAGTATGGAAGAACAGTTATTGAAGAAACAATTAGATATAAAGTATGATACCGCAGATCCCCAGTTCTGGAATGTCTTGCTTAATCACTTTGTCTCAAGAGTATTGAAAAATTTGCTGGTGCTATTTTGGAGGGGGAGGAAAAAAGAAGCAAGATTTAACTGAAATATGTGTACATATGTCTCTTGTGCAGATTTGTTTTTGAATGATGTGAATGAATAGCAGAAAGGATTGCACCTAATTATTCCATGTTCAAGGTTATCCTTATAGCTCAAGAAAAAATACAGAATAGTTAAAATGTCAGGCTCCTTTTTAGTATAAAAAGTAGAAAGCTCAAATTCTGGTGCTTTAGAAAGTAATTTTTGTATGTATAAAATACATTATTTCTAGATAGGGGCAAAAAAGAAAGGGGTGGAGCCCAACACTGTTTTGATCAGTTATAGCTGGTGTGGTTTTCTTTATTGTTTTCTTTGAAGTGTTTGCAATATGCTTTAGTCATGTTGAGGTATTGCAGTTTTGACCTCTTTCGATTTCTTATTTCATTGTAGCATCTTATTTTAAAGCCCAGATTCCACAGAGTAACAAGATTAGTCTTCTGCACTACAAGAGTGAGCTAAGAATGATTGAAGACAATCCTGGGATAGTTTGAAAGTGTTTTCTAGTTGTGTCTTGGACAGCATTGCAAGTTGGAAGTATTTCTCCAGAAAAGTAGAGCTATAATAACATGACATTCCTTCAGAGTTAGTGCAGGTATCTCTACGGAGCGCATCACTGTGCTGTGTTGACAGATTTATTCACATCTTTGAACACACTTCATCTGAACTTGTTGATGCCTCTTTTTATGTTCCTGTGCAAACTAATCTTTAATGCTCAAAGGAGCAGGAGGCAAAAATGCCTGCATTTGTGGCCAGGCTATTCCTGGAAGTAATTGCAAATAACAGGCTTAGTGTAGTGTGAGTAATACACTTATGCTGTACATTTTTGATACCTGCAATGGCTGTGTGACCTGTGTGTGCACATAAGTCATCAGGCATCTGCTACTATCTGCACCATGTATGATGCTCTCTGTATCACTGGCTGTTGCTATACCCAAAACTCCCTTGATGGAGACCAGGGGTCCACAGGTTGTATGAGAGGCTGCCTCACATCCTATGTTGGTTGTGGAGCAGAGGGAGCTTCATAAAGGGAACTTAACATACTCTCCATTTGATGGCATTTTCTTCAAAGTTATTCAACTTGATCATGTATCAGCACAGCTGGGTCTAAGACTGGGTTTTTTGCCAGGTTCTTGGTACAAACAGTCTTTGTGAGGACTCATGAACAGTCATCCATCATGATCTCACAGCAGCTTACTCATGAGGTGATGGACATGACATACTGGTTAATCTTTTCATATCTGGTAGACCTAGTTCTCCTAGCCCCCTTGATGGATTGCACCAGGGTAAATGAGACTTCTGCCTGTGTCACTTTTATGTAATTAGAAGCCAAATCTTTAGGAGTTTTGGCCAATGCACATTGCAGTGAGGCTACTGCACCTTCTGTCTGAAAGGCTCTGGTAGAGTGGGCTTGTACAGAATTTCCTGACAGGTGTAATTATGTATAATGTCATTCGTGCTGTTTACAGAACGTAGCATGGGGTGATAGTTATTGCTTTTGAGAAGTGTGCAATCTTTTCTGAAGTCATTTTTAAATATGATTCATGAGGAAAATTGGCATTTGCAGGCTTTGTAACTAGACTTCCTATCCCTATGAGTCCTTTATTTGGTTGCATTTTAAAAATACATATTTTTAGACAGTAATAAGAAAGGATAGTGAAGTGAAAATAAATAGAAACAAGTTTGTTTCTGAGAATAACAGTTAGCCCAGGGAATTTGTATTTTTTTTTCCTTTATATCTGAATCATCGTGGTTTTACATTGACAACTGCAATATTTTCTCTGGCTAGTTCCATTTAGTACAGAGGGGAGTTCTGGTCTTGCAGCATCTTCAGCTTCTCCTGTGACACCACTGACAACCTGATCACCTTCATGTGAATGTTTTGCTATCAGTTATCTCTTGCCTGTTTTACCTTTCATTTTTCCATGCTCACAAAAGGCATTGGATAAGATATATATCGAAGTACGTAGAAGTCTTCTAGTGAAGATCCAGGGCCTGTAAGGGTTTTCCATGTGGCCAGATCTGAGAGCCCACTGCTTATGCTAAGTCTGTGAGATGGAATCGGGATATTATCATATGAATCTGTCTTGGAAGACTTAAACTGACAAATTTCCTTGCTACTCCCATAAATCTATACATTCTCCAGAACAAAAACATGTTCTTCAGCAGGATCCAATACTTCACAAAAACTCCCATCCCAAAACCCCTCCATATTTCATTCTTCTAATTCCAGGTATTTTATCCAGTATGAGGTGCATAGCATTGGCTAAAATAATCTAAACACACTTGGAAACTTCTGTAATAAGATTCAAAATTAGAACATATGAAAGAAGAATCATAAAAAATATAAAGTCTATGTCGGAGGACATCTGTAGAGATAGTGCAGTCCAGCCCTCTCTTAAAAGCAGGGTCTCTAGAGTATTTAATCCAGAGCCCCATCAATCTGTGTCCTAAATATTTTCAGTGAGGGAGGCTTCACTTCTCTTGGCAGCCTGTTCCCAGATGTAACAGTGTCCAGTGAAGACTTTTCTTCAGAACTGCCTCCAAGCCAAATTGTAATACTGGCTTACAAAATCTGTGGGAAAACTGATTTTACTCATTTTCTCATAGAATTCATTGATTCACATTGCCATACATGAGATACAAAATCACCAAAATGCATGTTGTAAATGTTATAGCCAAGATAATTTGTGTTGGAGAGAGGACAAGAGATGCTGGCTGTCCAGTCTCAACTCATTGCTGTGGTTCTTGATTGATATAAAACTCATTCTTTTAACCAAGCTTTCCTATTTTTAGGAGGCAGTAGTTGTTAGAAGATGGTCCTTTGCTTAAGGACCTTGCTTGCTTGGGCCTTTGTGAATCTTGGACAATGAGGAGTAACCTTGCCTGATTTTTTTCCCTTGTCTGGTAGGAATATGTCTGTTCCTGATGGACTAGCAGGAAAAGGAATGGCATATAAGATGCTGCAGCCTTGTTGCTGTCCTCCTGCTATTATGATGCAGGATCTTCTGCTGATAACACATCTCTGCTGTGGTCTTATCAGAGTGCAGGTCTTCTGGTCTTTACATTAACTAACATTCCTCAATCTTACTTCTGAGACCAGTGTCTTTGGAATGGTGTTCTCTCTATCAAAACAGGCTATTCGTTTAACCCTTGTCATGCTGTTTCTTCTGGTGCTTGTAAACACACATGCACTGCCATTCATATTTCATTTGTACAGATCTTACTGTTTCCATCACAAATCTCTATAATTCAAATTTGCCCCAAGAATGTGCTGTGAGCATATTACACAACCATTTTTTTTTTGCTTATACAGATGTACACTAATAATGTTCATCAGCAGAAGACAGCAGTGCCAGTTATTTACTGCCACCCCTACTCATTTGGAACTGTCCACAAACCTCTGGAAAAAATATTAAAATATCTTTGTTTCTGTTTGAGGAAATCAGTTAAATATGACTTGAGGGAAAAGTATTCTAATCCATACCTGCAATTACTGTCCAATTTGGAGGAGACACTTTTTCTCCACTAAGCTATTTCTAACATAAGAAACTATGGTAGAATTAGTCATGTTAAGATATTTTTATTTATCTTCCTTATTCCCACAGTGCTATGAAACTGCTGCTGTTTCTGTCACTTTGACATATAACTCCTCTCAAAATATGCCTAAGCTTAGTAATTATTTCTAACTCCTCTTCTGACAATTGATTAGAACAGGTTCTGAGGATAAAACAATGTTTTTAATTAGTTTGAACATTAGTTTGAATCCATAATGCTTGAAAATAGGAAGTGCTACTTGTTGTTATTAAACCAAGGAACGCTTCAAAGTCATCAAAACCGTCATTGGCTCAAAGTGAGGAAATTATAAAAGTGTAGGAGGTAGGTCACTGCTTGCTTTCTTGCAGAACAGACTAAGCAAGAGGACTATATTTTTATGGCTTTCCTCAAAAAAAAAAAAGTACTATATGGTCTTTCAGCACAGCTAAATAAAAGATAATAAAATCTTATCTGTCACACTGGGAAATAGAACTTGTTTATTATTTTCTTTTTATAGAAAACATTATTAGCAAGCCAGTTACATTAATCTACTGAAGTATGACACTGAATAAAGTCTTTTAACTGCTTCATACAAAGGACCATATTCTCCCGAAAAATACTGTTCTTACCTAGACGAGCCTTCCAAAGAAGCCAGTGGGTGTCTGTTTGTTGAATAAGTACTTTAATACATAGGCTGGGGTATTCTGAATTGAAGTGTAAAGACACTTCAGATCTAACACTAGTTAGCAGACTGGATGGCTTTTAGGCACCCTTATTGGTGAGGGAGGAAACTGAAGGCATGAATGCGTCTCTAATAAATCATTGTATGTCACCTCTCTTCTGTAACTACCTTGTGCAAATTCCAGCTGTAAAATACCTGCTTACACAGCTCTATCAGGTTTATATACATGCTGAAGTGTTTCCCCTTGCTTTCACTGTTTCTGATGCACATCAGAATCCTTGTCCTTGTACAAAGTGTCATTGCCGAGACACTGAATTACTTGCTCCCTGCTTTTAAGACTCTGGAAAAGGGCTTAAGTGGAGTCTAGATTTTTCTGTGCTTTGCCTAAAGAAACCCTCAGGTTTCTTCTTTAAATTAGCAAGTTAATGTAGAGGGAAGGTAAGACAGCAGTTTTCTGGGCTGGATGCTTCTGACCTCATCCCTCAATATGAGTTACAGTTAACTGAGTGTGCAGAACCAGCTTCATCTCCTCTGCATATTAAATTGATGTTGCTTCAAAGCCACTTTGGTTTCATGTCTAATAAGGGGAGTGAATTGATCTCCAATCCTCTATTTTTGGAGGAGAATGCCCGCTGCCCCTGAAATCTCAGTATCGGTGGCACTGTTGACCACTGGGTCAACAGAAATGTAAGAGTTAATTATTCTTGCTGGAGCTTAGCTTCGGAAAAAACAACGTGGAGCTCCTGGCACACCTGAAGCTTCCAGTATAAACCTTAAGAGAGAGCAGCAGCATCTCCTCCCTCATACTTCCCAACTCCCACCATATTATCTATAGAGAAAGTTTGAACTAAGTTTTGTTAACTTAGTAGGTTACTGGGCTTTTTTTCCTGTGTTTTGCCAAGACTTCTGTGCCTGAACTGGCTTGTACAGGGAAGTAGGAGAGGCTTTTTTCTGAGGAGAACAATCGAGAGTCTCCTGAAGACAGACATTATAAAGCTGAGGAAGGCTGGGTAACCCAGCCTTGTTCTACCCTCATCTCTGCTGCAGGCATATTTCACGTAAAGACCACGAGCTCTCAGGGACTCCATCTGCAGCTCATTGTCTTCTCTCTCCCTTCAACCTCAGCACAGGTTTTGAGGACCATGACTTTGACCTGAAGTTATGACTTCTCATGTCCACCTACTGAAAAGAAAACCAAGAAGTGTTATCTTGTAGCAGAGCTGTAATAAAACTTACCTTGAATACACTACCACAGGACTTTACTTTCTGCTGCTTACTGAAGGCTCGCAAGCAGGCTGTCTCAGCTCTCCCATTATCTGCACTCCTGGTTGTCTGGAGCCACGTGGTATCCTTGTATACCTCTGTATAATCAAGGTTGTATGGCATTTACTATTTTTATTTTGTCAACAAACTATGACCAACCTTCACCCCTTCTCTGTACATCCTGGGTCTCCACTGTATATTCTGTGCCTGTTCAGTCCCTGTGGATAAAACAACTGCAGCAAGCACAGAAGAGGTGAAGCTTCCTCTTATCTAAATTGTTTGCATGCATTAGATAAAAGCTACCTGACCTCTGAGGTACCTCACTAGTAAACTCTTTTCTTTTACACCTCTTATTACCTCTTCACTGTTTCCTATTTTTGAGCTAATTTTCTATCCTAAAGATATTATTCTAACCCATGTACCATAACTCTCTGCCTTATTCAATTATCTTCAGTGTGGAACCTCATTACTCTTTGAAAATGTAAGTGTATGAAACACCACAGTTCCCTTGCTCTGGCTGCAGCAGTATTATCTCTTAAGACTGAAAGTGAGTTAGTTTAAGCAGGACTCTTACGGGTCCTCATTGGGTATTTAGAATCAAATTATTCACATGAAGATCATCAGATCATCATAATATGTCCTTTAAAACATTTATTCACCTATTCTCCTTCTCACTTAACTACGCTAACCAGGCTATAATTTGTTTGCCACAATACATTTTGTGGCTTTTCTCATTCAACAGCGGTTGTAGGTTTCCTATTTTCCAGTCCTCTGGAGTATGTCCTGTGACTAGAAAACAAAGCTCCATCTTCTTTGTCCTCTGGAAAGTTTGGAGCAAAATAACTGTTTAACAAATCTGCCATCTTCATCCTTGTCTCCAATTCCCTACTATCACTTTTTAGTGGACCAATTTTCTCTTTTATGGGCTGTCAAGTGAGAATATATGTGAAAAGTCCTTTATTTTAGTTGAACATTGCCTGGCAATTTGGATGTTTGGTTCTCTTATTTTACACCTCTAACTGGAAAGAAACATGCTGCCAGTTTAGCCTCGTAGCAAGAGTTAGTAACTATTAAACCCATCAGGCATTTTATTGTTACTTGAATGGCAACTCTTTATCATTAGAGTGCAGCCTCAGTGCCTCAAAAGGAGGACCGCATGCTTCTGTATTTGGATCCACAACTGAAGCTTGTGACAGACCCCCGTTATAATAAAGTACTGATGCACATCCCACCCTTCTCATCAAAATGCTCTGTTCTCTGCAAAACTGATACAAACAGATTGTTCTTCTGAAGCCTCTTCTCTGCCTTTGTGTAACATACAAAGGGCTTTAGAGAGCTGTGGGTGTGCAGCAGGTAGCACCCTATTCGGATAGTATGGAAGCTTGAAAAAAAAATAGAGTGTACCAGCTACTGTCTGTATACATTAAGCTAAATAGGGAAATCAATTTATATTTAATAATGCAATTCCTTCCACTGCTGTGAGAGGCAGTATAGACCCTAGCTTAGCTACTTCACTACATGTCTAGCTGCAGCTCATTATGGGAAAGTAATGGTATTTCTAAGATCAACGTATGTTAAATCTCACTGAATTTACCATGAGGGAAAGCTTATTTCACCTAGGTCATACCTGTATAATCGAATGCTTTCAAAACGGAAAATCAGAAATCTCTCATTCATTTGCAGTTTCCATATAAAATGGAAGATGTTTGCTTAAACTGAATAAGCCTGTAAAAATCAAGCTTATCTTTTGTGTTCATTGGTATGGCAGAATAAAGTTATGAAAGAAGCTCACTTTCAAACATGGAATGTATTATTGTGCATTTAATAGAGGGGGCTTGTCCTCTTTAGGATGACACCTTAAAGCTTATTTTGTTCTATCCTATTCCAGCAAATTTAATAGGAGCTGTAATACCTTCCTTAGCCCCACTGGTGAAGGAGCAGGCAGGAGGAATCTGCAATTCATACAGGGAGAAGTAAGCACTATATCTTCAAGCAGAGGTACTTAGGAAACTTCTTCTGGTTTCACAGTTACCCTTCTGATATGTATCTGCCTCCTGACAGGTGCTTCTTTTAAAATCCCAAATCCGGCTAAAAAGTCACATATTAAAAATAGGACTTGGACTTCTGCTTGACCAGACCGCAGCATAATTCCCTATGCATGTAGTAAGTGTTAACTCAATCCAAAGAAGAGGTGATGTTTTTCTGTCGGAATAACTTTTGTCAGAGAATGCTGATCTTCAGTAATATTAAAAACATTCTTAATAGCTTTGTCAAGATGATTAATAACAAACCCAGGTTTTTTAGGTATGGAAAAGTTGTTTTGTTCTGACTTCTGTACAAAGTTATAATGCAGTGTAATCATGCTAAATACAAAAATGTCCCAAATGATTAATGAATAACAGGGCAGAATGCACCCTCATGAGACTTGTGAGAGGGCTGCCATCCAGAGGGACCTCCAAAGGCTAGAGGACTAGGTTGGCAGAAGCCTCATAAGTCCAGCAAAAACAGGTGGGAAGTCCTGCACCTGACTTGGAGGGAATAACTCTATGGGTACAACAGTACAGGTGCCTGTGTGGATGGATCTGGAGGAGGATAAGTTGCTGCATGCTCTTGCTGCAGTCAATGTTAACCCCATGGGGGTTGCATTATCCAGGATGTAGCTGTGGGGTTGAGGGAAGGGACCATTCCCTTCTCTCCAGCACTTGAGTGCTGAAAGTATGATGCCTGGTTTTGCCCCTCCCCAGTACAACAGACTGAAAAACTGGAGCCAGTCCAGAGGAGGGCTGCTGAGGTGGGTGAAAGGGATGGAGCAGGACATAGCATATCAAGAGAGACTAAGGGCACTGCGACGGTTTAGACTGGAGAAGAGAAGGCATTTGAGGGGATCTTCAGCAATCTGTAGGAGTCTTGCTAGAGAAGGTGGAAGACGGGCTCTTCGCTGAGGTGCACAGTAAAAGGGACAATAGTCAGTTGTTGCAAAGTACTGCAAGAAAAACCATGAGTTATAATAAGAAACTTTCATAATGACAGTGGTCAAATGCTGGAACAAGTTTCTGGAGGTGCTTTGGAGGTCTTCAGAGCATAGCTGGACAAGGCCCTGAGCAGTGTAACCCAACTTTAAACTCAGCCTTCCTTTGAGAAGAGGGGAATTAGATGACCCTTGGAAGTCCTTTCCAATCTAAATTATTCTGTGAAAAATAGTGGTAAAGTTTGACATAAGGCTCGATCAGAACTTTGGTAATATGGATATTTCTTTATGTTCTTTCAGAATGGGAAAAGATGGTCATAACCCTATGAGTAAAGAAAACTGGCTTTCAAAACTGTTCCCATCCAAATTGTAGTGATGTTGCTCCTGATTCAATTTTAAAGTTGTCACAAATATAAATAAGTTTAAATCTGATACTCTTACCTCTCTTTTAGTTCAAGCAAATAGGGTATAGTCATATACCAGTGATGGTAAATGAATATCTTCCTCCCATTTCACTCCCTGGCATGCTAAACAATAAGTAGCAACATGTGTTCTACAGTTGAACTCCAATTTGTTGATCATGTTTCCTAGAGCAGTGCTCACAGACCACAAGAGATAGCAACCCCACTGTGCTAAGCGCTCTGCCAGCACATTGTATTGTTTTCTCTTACATTGCAAAACATGTAATCTTTCTAAATCACTTGACATCTGGAGTTCTACAATACAAAAACTAGAAGAAAAAGACTGTGCTGGGCCCAAGTAGTGGGTTTGAACAGCCAATTTAATCTTACTCTTGTGTATGTTCATGAAAATCTTAGCATTCATTTTAAATCCTTGTGTATTAATAGAAAAATTAATAACTGCATATTTGAATTAAGAATCTGCATTTAATGACTTGCATTTTGTTGCCTATGTAATTTAAAAGGCATTACTTTTGGATCCTGCTTGAATGCTTAATACAACTTACATCACTGATACTGTGCATTACAATTGGCCATACAGCATGCTTTAAAAGTTGTGAAAGTTCTACAAGTTAATTTAGAAGGTTGCAGCTTATATTGCAGCATGTGTACTTGATTTTAATAGAGAAGGCTGAAAGTATGTACAAGGCCAAAATTATTTACTGAAGCAATTTGAGAATACTTTTAATGAAGTACTGATAAGGGGATTCTTCATACTGCTTGGAGAATTCATAAATAGGGAAAAATACTATGAATTAATCCTTTGGGGCTCTGAGAGATAAGAATATAAGTAGAGATCAGCTCTAGTTTCTCTTTTCTTTTAGAACAATATTCTGTCTGTGTCTAGGGTGGAGGCGTGCTTCAGAGGAGCATGCCCAAGTACAATGCATCTAGCTGTGAAACTGGCAAAGGAGAAAGGGCCCCTGCTAGTTACTTAAGGAAATCCAAGTGGATTTTAATTCATTTTACCAAAAAAATTCTATTAGCTGTTACTTATTAATCTTACTGATGTGGAAGCCAATGGTTTTTGTTTGGTTTTTTTTTTTTTAAAAAAAAACCTTCAAGAAAAGGAATATAGCTCATGTTGTGAGTGCTGATAAACAGTGGAATAAGGAAGACTATGCCCTTGCAGCTTTAGGTTTGATGGAAGTCCTTGCCAAAGACGGTTTCAGTGGAGTGCAAGAGACAGAAGGCAGACTTCAGAGAGCCTAACCTGGAATTGAGGGGAGGGATTACAAAGTGTGTATTTCATAAAAATGAATGAGGTGATACAACAGTAATTGTGAGAGATGGGCAGAGTCACAGGAGAGACAGTAGGGAGGAACTAGAAATGAGTTACTAAATCACACTTATGTGTGATGGGGGTGGGGTGATAAACCAGAAGAGAATGAGATATTAAACACCGAAAGAAAGGGAAGGAAACAGATAAGAGGCATCTTAAAAACTGGAACAAATAAGAGAGAGAGAGAGAGAAGAGAACAGATGAGAAATATTTGTTTCAGGAGAAAGAAAAGTGTTATAGGATAGAAATGGGAAAGGGAAGTAAAAGAGGATAAAGAGAAAGATAACTTTGTCAGCTTTCTGTGTAGGGAGGGAAACTAACAGGAAAAAAAACCCACAAAAGTGCAAAAAGGATTCAGCATCTAGGATACAGCCAAATTGAACAAATTGCAGATACTTGCTCAGAAATATGTCTTTCATAATGGAGTAAATCAGCCTATTTAGGAGATTTCCTCAAACGCTACAGCATACCATGAATAGAAAAAGATGATTTGTGACAGAGCGTGTTGTCAAAAAAAAAAAAATCTGAACGGGTGCTACTCATTGTTAGCAAACAGTGAAGCTTGGGGAGATTGAGCAGAGTTCTTCACAAGAGAAAGAGCACTGAAAGCACATGCCAGCTCATCAACACAGCTGAGCAGAAGTCAGCAGGGTTAGACTGACTGATGAGCAGGGGGGTGGGGGCATAAAGAAGGGTTTGCTAGATAGTGATGGAAGGACGTGGTCAATGAGAGAATTTGGCAGCAGAGAGGACCAATAGATGAAATTTGGAAAACTTATAAAAGCAACTGCAGTGGAGCTTTTGGGCCACTGAATGGCAGAACATAAATTCTTTTCCTACCTGTGTGAACCTCCATTTTACTGGTGGTCAGATTGCCTGTACATACTACACTGGCTAGGAGCTTGTACAAGAGCTTCACTGCTCCCATCGTTAGAAACTTAATTCACAAACAAAACTAGCTCATAGCCATTTGCTCTTTTGCCAATACCAACTTTTGGTTTCAAGTAGCTCTGGCTTAAATACTTCTTTCTCATCTATAAAATAGAATATCTGTACCCCTAGCGGATGCTTTTGCTCCCTCTCAAACACTAATTTAAATGTAAACACAGCTGACCAGAACTGTATATCCCATAAGGTCTTCCTATTGCCTTTTCAAGAGTGCTAGGAACTGCCTCTGGTGGTTTCTGCCTTTTCCACAGCTGCCTGACAATGGTTTACTCTCATCCTATGATTAAACCACATACTCTGGCTGAAGCAAGCTCAAGACTGAATGAAGACAGGAAAACAAGGGCACAGCTAACTGAGATGGAGGGCTTATCATCAGGAAGACTAAAGTTTTATTACAGAGGTGCTGCTCCGTACTGCGAGGCTGTCCTGATTAACTTGCTGATGAAAAAGCCCTGCACCGTGAGTTTTGATGCAGAAGCCTCCAAGACTAGCAGGGTGCTTTTCATGGAAGAGCTTGGACTGTGGTGAATCACATAGACCTTCCAGTTCAAGTGTGGAACATCGCCACAGCCAGCCTGGGCATCTGCTGATCTGGACAGCACCGCAGGAAGACTTGGTCTTCTGCTTGCTTGTAACTGAAGATGTCACTGAGGTATATGCACTGCTCTCCCCTTCAGCCTGACTAACATAGCCAAGGCCACCTGCGATATGTTTACACTTACTGGCACAAAAATGCCCAGTCAAATTTCTTATTAGAAAATTAGACAACTGGAGCCTCTTCCCTTCCAGGATATTGGGACTTGTCTTTTGGTTCAGATTTATACAGAACAAAAAAGTTAGCAAAGCAGCACAATACCACATTTCTAGCTCCAGTCTATTTTTTTTTTTAATATTCTAAGTAGTTATCAAGAATACACGTATTTTTTTACAGATTACATTCTTCAATCTGTTTAAATTCAGATCACCTTCACTGATTTTTCAATTTGCAGAGTTAGCAGCACTATGCAGCCTGTGCAGAAGTCTAAAGGCAGCTTTTTGGTCCAGAAGCTCTCTTAGCAAGGAAAAAATTTGGGCAGAACTTTCCAGTAACTGAGATCTTGCATCCATTTATTCCCCTCATGGCACGGATTTGTGTTCTCTCAGCTGCAGGTGGAAAAGCAATTGAAACGCTTTGAGCACTGTGGAATCTAAAAAAAGATGTCCTGTTAAAAATGATGATAGAAGAGCCTACCCTCAAAGTTTTATGCCAGGACAAGATTTTAAGAGTTCAGTTATTGGCATGTGCTGTGTGTTCACCAAGCAGATGGGATCAATAAAGCCTTCTAAATATATACCTACCTCACTTTTATAACCATACTTCTAGATTTAGGAGTTCTTATGTACATATGTATATTCAAGTACCAGCAATCTTGAATTTGTTCCTACTAGCTCGATTAAGAAAAGATACCGCTTAGACACTGAGAGAAGTGAACTTTTTTAAAAACAAAATAAACCCTAGGACCTTTATGAAAACTTAGACAGACAGTAACCCCAGACAAAATACTTGGCACAGTCATTCTTTCTGAGTTGTAATAAATATAGTTCAGGAGTTGTAAATGTATCTTTTCCCATATCACCTATTTGTGCCAAGGCTTGCAGCAGCAAAATAATTGTGGGCTTCTGTGCCTTGAAGGGGCTGCTCACCTGGGACTCACTGGCAGCCAGGAGCTGGGTAACACCACCCCAAGAGGCAGGGAACATCAAGAGGACGGGGAAGAACATCAAGGAAGCAAAAAGAGGAGGATTAAATAAAACAAGGTGAGGAACAGAAGAGACAATAAGGGTGTGTGTCAGACTAAAAAAAAAAAAAAAAAAAAAAAAACAGGAAGGTGAAAAGAAAGCAAGTGTTACCAGAATTGGGGAATAAGCAGTGCTGGTAGAGCAGGTGGGAGAGTACATTTGGCATTCAGGCTGGGTAATGGTTTAGTCCCCTAGGAGCCAATGGGAACTAAAATGTCTGTGCCAGGGGAATTTCCGAGATGCTTGTTTTTCTTCCTGTGTTGGGATGGTAATTCAAACTATCACAACTTTTCAGTGTCATGAAAAGCTTTGGTTTGAAAATGCCAGTGTATGTACGTGTCTTGCCAGTGCAAGATATCTGCATTAGGGACAGTTTGAGAATAACCTGTGGTGTGCTGCATTGCTCGTGTCTCCTTTGAAATGCACCTAGGACATGCTCCCTGCCCTGTCTCATATGCTGAAGTCCTCAACAGTGCCTTCATGGCTGCTACAGCCCACCTTGAGAAAGGACCTCAGTGTATCAGAGGAAATGTGATTTGGGCTCCTGAGTTGATATCG
This sequence comes from Burhinus bistriatus, assembly GCA_013397275.1. Classification (NCBI taxonomy): domain Eukaryota; kingdom Metazoa; phylum Chordata; class Aves; order Charadriiformes; family Burhinidae; genus Burhinus; species Burhinus bistriatus. Next base: position 29,395 of record VYXH01005074.1, on the reverse strand, counting down.
AGCTCCCTAAAAATACATGCCTATCCGCTCATCTTCATAAAATGTAGGAGGCTGCATACATAACTTAAAAATACACAGCTTTATAGCTGGGAGTGCTGGATTTATTGGCTTGTGTTTGGGAATTTATAGACATGTTTTGTCTGAATTTTCCTTTTTCCTTTGGACTCTTTAGCACAGTTTGTTTTTTTTGTTTTGCAGTTGCACTTATTGTTCCCTGATTATTAATGGTATTTGTCCTTTTAATTTCTCTGTACATTTCACATATTTCTGCTTCTTGTACTGAGTCTCATTTGCACTGTTTCTCTCCTGCCTTTTCCTTCATAATCCCTTTTTTCTGAATGCCAGTATCCTCCTTCACAATCAGTTTTCTTCCCATCATGGGTCCATCTCTGGTTTCTTTCCCTCCCATGTGAGTGCCAAGGCATTCCAACGCTTTATTCAAGCAAAATTGTCATAAAAATGGGAACTGGCTACCTTGCAAGTTGGTGTTCTGAATGTCTGCTATGTTCACCTACATGGGAAGTTGGCGCACTGTGAGTTCACATCCTAATTTATAATAAATTTAGTGCACAGAAAACAAGCCTTAGGCTCCTAAAAATCCAGGTAGTTTTCAAAATGTTACACATACTGCTTTCTGGTTTATAGCCTTACAGTTTAGAAAATGCACATGTAGTACAACGTCTTTAGTTTTGGAATATTCAATTTTTTTAAAGTTCTGTGAAATTAGAGTATTTCTGAACTTTTGATTCTTTTTTAAAAGAAATTCTTTATGAAAATGGTTGTCTTGACATATCATTGCAAAATATACATATTGAATGTTTTAATCCTTTCAAGAAATTACTTGTAATTCTGAGCACGTTAGTATTCTTCAACTAACTGAGAAGGTCTGTTGGGGTTATGGGGGGGATAGAAGATGCTTAAATCTACAGGAGACAACTCCTAAACAAACAAACAAAAAAGGTGGTAAGCAATGAGACATATACAGCTTCCCTTTTTCACTAGATATACAGCTTGGTTTATAGTGAGAGCGGCTATATGAACTGCATATGCCAGCTGTGTTATGCATCCATGTGTTTAGATTGCTGTGTACGAACGGCTATGTTGAATGCAGTCCTCTTCATTTTTCGTTTTGGAAAAGCCCTTCTGCAGAGCCCTGGAGTGTGTAATGTACTATGCCCACTATAGAAATCTGAACTAAGGAAGGTTTCATGAAACAGCCTTCTTCCACATCTACCTGTGGGACTGAACTTCAGTGGCAAGCTGAGTCCCGAAACTTGAACTAGCTTTTGAACTTCAAAATTAAGGTCAATGTCTCAAACTGAGACTCATGATCTGGCTCTAGACCTTCAGTTCTGTAGGATAAAAAGTTATTAGTTATCACTTTATTTCTTGCAATGGGCTTCAGCAAAAATAGGAATAGGGCCTAGACACATTGATTACCATTACCTTAAACTGGTCCTTCTTCCCTCCTGTCTGCTTTAGTCCCTTCACAGGCTGCTCCAACCATCTAAACGTTCATCCTTGACTGACAGACTCTTTGATTTTCTTTGTGGCAGTTAGTTACAGATCATGACAAAGTATACAGTCCCTAGTCAATTGCTGCCTTTAAATTATTCGTAATTACAAGTATTCTAATTGGTTTAGATTTATGCTCTATTGCTCTATTTGTTTACTTTTATAAAGATTTTTTGTCAGTGTGCACTGTGCTTGGCAAACATGCTTTCTTCCTGGATTTATAACATGGTTTAGTCATAGTTAGCAAATTATAATTTCAGTGAGACTTTAAGTAGTCTAAATCTCAATAAACTCAGCACCAGTGTTGATATTTGTTTTCTTCCAATTTATGTCTAAACATACTTGTTTTTCAGTTGTCAATCAATTCATTTTTCTCTTCATTTCTTAAGAGTGAGGGTACACTCTCCTGAGCCTGAATCTCCAGGGCAGCATTTTTTAAATATTTATTCATATTGTTATTTTCATTGTGTGTTTGGAAAAGACACACTGTGATCTGCCTGGGTATGTCAATAAATTTGGATCAATGTCTTCAAACCCAAGGGCTTAAAATGAAACCCTGAACTCTTAAAGCCTTGGGCATCTTGTGAAATTCAAGTGCTAGTATGCTTAATGAAATCTTAAAAGGGAAGATAAAAATAAGACCTATTTGCCCAGTGTTTTGCTCTTTACCAGTTTTACACCACTATTAGGAACATTGGTTAACTATTCCACAGTAAAGCTGAGTTATTTTTTATTAATTTATAGGAAGATATATAAAGTAAATACCTATAATGATAATAAAATATTATATAAATACACTGATTGTAAAATGCATAATTTTGGCTACTTATATTAGGCAATACCCAGAACTTCAAAAGCAACTTACTGCTGAACATCAAACCATGTATTTATGGGCCTAAATATCCATATAGAGTTAATTAACTACAACTTACATTAGCTTACAGGACTTCGTTGTAAGTATACACCAGGGGTAAGTTCACCTATGTCTGGGACCAAGTGTTAAAAATCACAAAATTCAGCTTGGCAGGGGCCCTGAGAGGTCATCCCATCCAACTTCCCACTCAAAGCAGAGTTAATAGTGATTTCAAACTGGCTTTCTCAGGACTTGATGCAGCTGGGTCTTGAAAACCTCCAAGGAAGACTCTACAACCTCTCTGTGTAACCTGCTTCAATGTTCAGCCATCTCTTAGTAATTTACTGTTTTTCCTTTCATTTAGTTGAAACTTCCCTTGTTTCAATTCAGAATCATTGTCTCCTGGCGTCCCACAGTGCACCTCTGCAAAGATCTTGGCTTTGCCATCTTAATCTCCCTGCAGACAATGGGAGGCTGCTGTCAGGTCTCCCCAGAAAAGCCCTGCTTCCTCAGCTTCTCCTCACAGAGCAAGTGATTCAGCCCTCTGACTGTCTTTGCACTCAGCACTTGCTTCAGTCTATCAATGTCTTTCTGGTACTGGGCAGCACGTATGGATCAAGAATTTCTAAAAGAGATTCCCAGCTTGATCTGTTTCCACTACTAGTAGCTCCTTTTCTTGAACTCTGCCCCTAGGCACAAAGTCCTGGCAGGTCTTGTTGAAGACTGATACGAAGAGAAGAGGTTGAGTACCTTGGCTTTCATGTATGCTGTCATGAAATTCCCTGCCCCGTTGAGCAACAGGTCCATGTTTTTCTTGTTTATTCAGCCACTACTATAGAGGTAGAAGCACTTCTTGTCCTTATTCCTCATTAGTTTCAATTCTAGCTGAGATCTGGCTTTTCTAATACCATCCTAGCATGGCCAGGAGATTCCTCTACATTTGTTTGCTTCCTGTCCTTGATTCCAGCGCCTGTATATAGTCAGTTTGCACTGGAGCTCAGTCCCTATTTGATAAAGCCAGTCTCCTCCTACACTTGCTAATTTTTCTGAACATCAGATGGACCGCTTTTATGCTGGGAAGAGGTTGTCCTAAAAGACCTGCCAGTTCATTTGAGGTCATTTGCCCTAATGAGCTGTCCTTCACAAGATCCTGCCTGCCAGGATTCTTCATACATATTATTGTTTTTCAACCTTAAATTAATCTGTGGGGTTTTTAAGCCTGATCGGTGGTAGCCTGTCTTGTCTGATTCCCCTTGAGGCTCTTCAGAATGATTCCTCCTCACCCAAATTGTTTCTTGTCTCCTTCAGTGCATGGTATTATCTGTTAAGTATACATCAGGTCTTACAAACCTTGTCACTTCTTCCATCAGCTCAGAGGACAGCTTTCTCCAAGGATTCTTATTTTGCTTATTTTTTTTGAAACAGTATTTCTGTTTCATTTTATGGCTTAATAATGGAAGATGGCAAGCACTCTTTTGTAATCTCTCTCTTTCTCTGAGGAAACCCATTGCAGTCACAGTTGAAGGTTCAGGGAGAGAAAATCTAACTCTAACAAAAAAGAAAAACTAATCTAACTCAACTGATTAGAATGCGTATTTGTCATGCTCAAAAAAAAAAAAAAGAAAAAAAAAGAGCTGAAGGATTATAAAGGTAATGCTAAAAGAAATAAATTAGCTCTGGCAATATGGATGTTTTACTTAAGCCTGCTGTTAGTTTACAATATTTCAGCAGGATGATTTTCTTATGTGGGTTTTGTTTATACAAATCATTGACTTCTTTCCCCCCCTCTTGGTGCCTGCTGAGCATATGCCAGCCTTCTCTGTCTCTTTTTTTTTCCTCTGTCTTTTTTTCTTTGAGAACACAGAAATCTTTTCATGCCCTTATCAAAGTCTGAACAGAAATAAGAAGTGTTGGTTTTGGCCCGTCTTACTCTAATGGTTGAGGTAGCTGCATGTTTCATCAGTCCTATCTGAGAAGAGCTTCAGATGGTTGAGGTACTTTATAAGTATTGTAGGGGCAATGTTTAGAACAAGAACAACAAGATTTTTGAAAATTTATAGTTAGTTTGGAACTCTCTTTAGTCTCAAGTTATACTCTATTTCATGCTACTAGCAGCACAACTGAGGAAACACATTAAAAATAAGTGTGAGTTGACGAAAGAGTTGGATAAAGGGTGACTTCATGGAGAACTGTGACTTTCAGAAAAATAGATTGACCTTTATGAAATGATGTTTTGTGGATTTAGAGAGCAACTAATGTTTCTGTAGTCAAAACAGTGACAGCACGCAAATTACTTTCTTCTTGGGTAGACATATGGATGCTTTGTACTGTTTTCTTCATGTTGGCTTGCTTTGTTTGAAGTTCCTCTAAAGCTTGTATGCCTGGCTAAAGTGATGTAGGCTGTTCAGATGAAGTTCTTATGATTATTTTCTGGTCTGGAAACACCTAGCTCCTTTCCTGATAGGTCAGTATGTCATCTTGTCTATGGGTAAAATCCTCCTTCCCAACCCAGTGGGTAAGTGTAAAGCAGTGGGTGATACTGCTACTAAAACTGAGCTAACATCAACACTGCTAATGCAGTAGGGTGGGATGGGTAAAGGAAACACCGTACGGTTTGGATTGTTATGATCCAGCCCTTTCCAACTCAAAGGGGGATACAAAAATGTACAGAAAAGGTGACATGTAATTTAGTGACAATAAGTATGCAAAGCATACCAGAAAATAAGCTAATCCATTTTTGGCTGTCCAAGAAGAAAACTGTTCCATAATCCAGACTTGAGATGCAGCCAATTATAGTGCTCTTTTTTTTATGAAGAGTATGTGAAGCCTTTTTAGATGGACTTTACTTGCTTATTTCTGTCTTCCTTAACTGTCCCTTTTATTTTCACATCTGATCAGAAAAGCTGGTTTTCCTCCCTATTCTCTTCCATAGTTTCACAGTTAACTGGACAACATATTTTGTTCATGAGATATGACATTAAAATAATGGCATTTTATTGCACTTACAGTAAGAAATAAGGTTGAAGTGCTCACCCAGAAGTCATATTTAATCCCTGTTCCATCAAAACAGAGCTGGATGGCCACTTTGTTAAATGTTAGTAGCTCCATTATTCCTCTTCTCACAGCCTGACTATTAGGGAACTACACTAGCATTTAATATCTATAACACCTTTTTAAAAAATCCCAGATTAGAAATATAAAATCAACAGCAAGAAGTTTTGATGCCCAGCCCAAACTGCTTTGTCTATTGACAACAAAGACAAACATATTGCTTCCCTGGAAATAAACTCCTAAAATACACACTGTGGTACCTGAAAAACCTTTATGTAAGACAGCAACCCAGTGCGATAAAGGTCTTCCAAAGTTTTCTATTGATACTGCTGTTTAGTTGTGTCTAACCAATTTTATTCTGTAACCAGACTTGATTCTGTTATCTAGAATAAGCTGTTTCAAGCTGAATGTAATACCAGGCTATCCTATGAATAACAGGTTTATAAATGGGTCTGAGCCTCAGTTATACTGGTTTCAACCCACTGTGCCTGTACACATACCCGAATTCAAATCACAGCCAAAGACCGTGCGGCGCCAACCGCAATCCTACTACTTGGCCACCTATTTCCTTAAGAAAAGCAATGCATAGAAGTTGTATCCTCTAAGATTTCTGTCCTTTATGTGCTTGCTGACTGCAGTGGCCCTACACCTAGACCTGACCAGTAGAGGACACGGACTGCATGGGACACGAACAGATGTCTAGCAAGCCCAAAGCATCGTAGGCCCTAAACTCTAATGGAGTTACTTGAAACTTGCTGCTACTAAACTGCTTAGATGCACCTGCAAAGTATGTTGCATTACAATGGAGAAACGGCTTGGGGTTTTACATCCAGTGCTTTTTTTCTTTTTAATCTGTTAACTGAGACCACAATACCCTACTGGCAGTTGAGGATGTCTGGCTTTTGGGCCAGAGATCTGTGTTTTTCTCCCTGCCTAAAAGCATCGTGCTCATGAGCTCTGCCTCTGGAGAGATGAGCAGAAATTGTATGTTCTCTAGCTAAACCTTTTGGCGATTGACACTAATAAGTACCAGAGGGAAACACGTCCAGTCTTTCCCTTAATCTTATAGAGAAATACACCAGCGTGAGGGCTTGGATAGTCTTTTGGAAGCAGAGCCAAGTAGCTTGCAGAACTCTTACCTGATGTTACGTACACCTTCAGAGTTCACGACCCATGTTACAATTTGGCAGAGTAAACCAATTTCATATACATCTACAGATATATTTTTTGAGTAAAAATGTTGAGCAAGCATGTTACTGAGCTAATTTATTACAATGATATTAAGGTAGTTAAAGATGGAACAATATGGTGATCAAATTATAATCTATTGTCTTTAATTTGATCACTGTATCAAGTTTTAATTCTTTGCCAAAGGAAGCTACTTGTTACAGGCAAAATGTCTGTTCCTGTCACAGTAACAAAAGAGCTTTCCCAAAGTCTTAACCCAGCTGAAGGTTGAATTTTGTACAGTAGATCAGGTTTTGAAGCCAATCACTCTTTATTAAAAGAGACTATGTGGAAGTGAGACTTCAACAAACACCCGCAAGAATATGTTACTAATAAGAGAGTAACAAAAGGGAATGTTGTCACTTCAGTGAAACAAGGGTAAAAATAGTTTGAAGCACTTCTGCTTGATTACTCAAGATCTTTAATTTAGCTAGTTGTTGGCAGGCCTTCAGGGCATGAGTCAGTGCCTCTAAATTCAAAGATGTGGATCCATCACAGTTCTCTTGCTGATGATTCTAAATTTTCTTCTTATGTGCAGAAAGGCTAGGACAGGTAAAGGCAGAGAGTTTTGGATGTTATGAACAGCAGGAAAGGGAAAGTCCATTTTCTTCTATATTGCCTTGTTCTTGTGGGAATTCCTGTTTTCCCCAGCTCATGAGCAGTTGTTGTGGCTTCTGGGCTGAGTGAATCCAAGAGTCCAGAATAGTCATTGCAGTCAAATCCCTTTGAGGGGAATAGTTAATGTCAATGTGGGAAGCCTCATCATTGAATAAACTTCCATTTTGGCAAATAGACTATAGGTAAGATGATCTTTTAAAAAATCAGGAAGATTAAAGATGTCAGGAATTGTTGTTGAGTTGGCTATTTATTACATCCTTTCTTGTCTGGATGAGATAATGGATGAGATGCCTATAATCAGCAAAAATTTTGTTTGCCTACTTTATTTCTCTCATAGAAATTTCTTTAATCATTTAGTGTTTCTTAAAATACTCAAGACCATTTCAGTAACCAAAGACTAGGGGACTCATATGAAACCTTAAGCATAGACAGAAAAACATTACCTTGTTGGTTGTGGTGACTTAAAACTGTGAGCTGCATTTGTATCAAAATTATCAAGTTCTCCCTTGAATGCGTTTGCCCAGAACTGGCCTCAGATTCAAGTCAATGTGAGACTTCCCATCAACTTGACTTTCTCAAAAATGGCAGTCCCAAATCAAAGCTAATCTTCAGAATGGAAAAGTTTTACTTCTACAGGAGTAATACCACTGGATGACATTTAGAATAGTGTTTCAAAAAGTCACTTGATAATTTCATCTAAATTATTCACTGAGTGGAGAATCTGATGGACAACAAATTGATGCCCTTGGAAAAGAAAGGAGCACAACATCTGGAATGCAGTTTGTAATCCCAGAAGTACTAGTCTATATCTCGTGCTGCAGTCAAGGATTAGCAAAGGTAAAAGCAAGACGAGAATCAGACCTGTAGCGTAGTCAGCAGATGTGACGTCTGTAAAGAAACTCAGCCTGAAATCTTTGCATTGTCTGTCTCAGAAGCAGATACACAGACAGCATAAAAAGTTTGCAAGAAGGGGAAGATGTGAAAGGCAGAGAATGCTTCAGGCTTAGCTCTACGTTAAAAAAAAGCAGCTCTGTCGTGGACTGCTGAACTGCTGCAGCACACCAATACGTTTGGTAGGTACATGGTTCACCCCGTACAGCTCTACAACTGGCGCACACTGCTAAAAAAAACCTTGGCAATTATTACCTTTCCTACAGATTTGACACGTATCTGGAACAGAGGAATACTCACAGAAGTGCTCTATTCCTTAATGCAGTCCTCTTTTCAAAACACAGTATTCTTTCTGTATATAAACAGCTGCGCTGGACAACATTTTTACTTTCTGACATAAATTGTAAAAACATCCATTAATACTGGCAAAATAACACAAGTGCATACAGTCTATTTATTGTTCCATTTTCAACTCTATGACTAGAACATAATAAAGCAGATTTGAAGGAAGTAAGCTGGTTAACGTGTAAACTGTGACAAAAACCCATTGTGTGATGGAATAGTAACTTGTAAATTCCCAAGGCCATTCTTTTGTATTGCTTTAGAAGACACATCGTGCCAGGGTGTCTCATTCTTCCACCACTCTCTTGGCAACTTGAAATGAGGGATGTGCCAAGCAGTATGCCCTGAAAAATGCCAACTGGAAAAAGCAGATGCCAGGTTTTTGGACTACACAGAGTCCTGAGTTTCCATGAAAAGGCACATGTTTGCCACTCTTCTGAGCAGTATATAGCAAACTAAATAAGCATATGACGATTTATACCTCAAAATGTTAACTAATTTTAGTGAGGTAATTCACTGCCTGTGGTTTGTTTATTTTTTATTCTGTGTTGCTATCGTACGCAAATCATGCTTATTGCATAAGTTCAATATCCAAAAATGTTAGTTTTTATATATTTTTCTGTACATATGTTTGTATATATATAGTGAAAGAGACAGAAACATGTAATGCCAAATGCTATTACAAAGAATTTGTTGAATGAAATTGAGTAAATTCCAAATATTGAAACTGCTGGAATTGAACTTGACTCAGAGTTTTTAAGTCTTTTGAGATGTCTAGATTTCTCACTGGTGATATTAACCCAGTATTATTTATGTATGTACATATTTTTGGATTGATTTACTTTACAACTGCAGTGAATTTTATTTGAAAACTACAAAGTGCATGCATGTAGTTTGGGTAACATGTAACCAGAAATCAGCCTGGTTCCAATTATGTTGGTTTGAGTTGGTCCCTGGTGTTCTGTTTTCAAAAGCAGATTTCAGTGCAGATACTTACTTAAAAATATCCGCACATCAGAGTAATGTGTGGAGTTCACTTTTTTGGTTTAATTTGTTTAAAAAAAAAAAAAAAATATCCAACCTGACATAGCTTGAGCTCAGTAAGTTTAAATTCTCTTGTGTTTGGAGGCGGGGGTGG
>VYXH01005074.1:0-16573 GCA_013397275.1 Burhinus bistriatus | reverse complement strand
TTGGTATTGTTGGCAAACTTGCTAAGAAGCACTCAATCCCAACAACATGTTGCCAACAAAGATGTTGAGCACTAGTCCCAGTACTGACCTCTGAGGAATGTCGCTCATCACTGGTTTCCACTTCGGCATCGAGCCGTTGACCACAACTCTTTGAGTGCAGCCATCCAGACAATTCCTTGCCCATGAAGTGGGTCCATCTGTCAAATCCATGTCTCTCCAATTTAGAGACGAGGATGTCGTGTGGGACAGTGTCAAACACTTTGCACAAGATAGCCTAGAAAAAAATGACAATACTTCTATTATCCAGGTCTCTGTAGTACCAAGTCTCAAAAGCAACTTTTCTAAGATTCCTTAGACTGTTTGGTGGCAACAGATCTCATAAAAACATGAGCAGAGAATGGAGTTAAAGGTTGATTTTTGTTGTTACATAGAGAAAAACAAGTTTCCATTGTAAATAAGGATCAACTATTTCTCACTGCTATAGCTAAGATTTTGATCATTCAGCTAAAAAAATACAACATGGAAAAATCTTTCTTGACTTTTTATGCTGTTCAGCAAACAGCACAAGTGATGTTAGAGAATGGAGTGAGAGCAGAACAAGTAGGTGTGTGCATACTCTCAGCAGTGGCTCTGTCAGTAGCGTTTGGCCTGTCTTGGATGTAGAGATCAGATTGAACAAACATCTGAAGAAAATAAACCCACTAAACTCTAACTGGAAAAATAACTTTCTGGTCCCTGGGTGAGTAACCTCACAGGGATTTTAGCCAGGGCAGCAAAATTCCACAAGTCAGAAATCAAAAATGGAGTTCAGAGGGATTCCTCTGACATCTCTCCACAAGCTAGAAATTATTCAGACATTAAGTGTGCAGAAGAAAATAAGCTTAGCATATTTCAAAGTCTTTTGGACCCCTCTTCTCCTCTCTGTCAGGGATCAGTGACATCCTACCCCCTTTCACCTGTACCTGCCTAATTAAGAAGCAACTTTCTTTTCAAGATAGGACAATAATCATGCCACGTAAATGCCTTTGTCTCTCTCTCAGTTGTTTTTTTTTTCTCTATGTTTTTAATAGGGAGATTATCTTTATAGTTTAGTTAGTATTAATACTAGTTCAGATGAGTGGAGATAAGCCCACGTCATTAGGAATGACTGGCTTCACTCAAATACCATTGCACTGGTTGGCATACTCATTGCAATCTGAAGAATACTTTCACTTGTAAAACTGTTACTCTAAATCATAGCATCTAAACTAATAACTTATCCAAAACCCTAGAGAACAGATTAGTCTTACCTTCTCGCAACCCCTCAGTCAAAAGGCCACAATAAACCATAGCTGGTGCTAATTGGACAACTTAAGAGCTTTTTACTTTTTTTTTTTGTTTCCATTTCTGGCTCTGTTTTTCTTGGCGTCTTCTGTTTGAACTCTGTCAGTGCTGAAGAAAAAGAACATCTCAAAGCTGTTGGAGAGGCATTGAAGCAAGACTGCACCACCTATGAACTGGCAGTGAGGGATGTACACTGCATACTTAATAGCACCTGCAGATCATCAGATTGATCACCTCCATGGCAAGTGCTGTACAAACATGTTACAAAGGAAGACAGTCCCATCCCCACAGAAGATACAACTGGAAGTCTCTCCTGTCTCTTTCTGCTCGCTTTTCTATGCCTACTCTAACTAGGATTCTCCTGTTCACTGTTGTCTTTCCCTTCTTCTCAGGCTCCTTACAATGAAAATGAAAAGATCCCTTCAGGCAGCTTTGTACTACTTCTTGCTCCATTTGAAGTGCCTTGGTATGGAGCTAGCATGTTTTGTTCAGGCTTCACCATGACAGACCTTAAGGTGCGGGGGGAAAAAACAGTGTTTCTGTGGGATCTGGTGTAATCTGAGCAGTCAGCCTTGCTTTGTGGCAGGGCTGGGCTGCAGAATCTTTGTGTCATCCTCTGAAAGTTAAATCCAAGTTAAATGAGGAATAGAGAATGATTGTGCAAGCATGTAATGAGCTAAAAAGTCAAACGAATCAAGAAACAGGATACAGGCGAGACAAACAGGGAAGGGGCTGCATATAGGTTACACCTAGGCTGCAGTTTCAATTATTGTGGTTGCCATAAGCAAAACCATATAGAGTCTCTGTTCTTAGCTAGTAGAGGATGCAATTGCTGCAGCAATGAAAGCTGCCAAAACTTTTTTCTTCAGAAAGGACAGAATTCTTAATGAGTCTAGATGAGTGCTTTTAGGATTGAAGCCACTTTTGGCCTGCCTGAGTAGAATTGCACTGGAACAACTTCTTTTGTACAAAAAAATCCTAAGCTCATTTTTAACGACCTTTGCGACTTGTGAAGAACAGTGAAGGAACAAATTTTGACAAACATATTCAGCACCTCAGCAGGGAGATTTTAGAGGATAAGAGACTAGACATGGGTATTTTAGTGTTAAAAACTTTTAATCAGTTCTTTAATCCCAAAGGTAGCAGCCAAAACCTCCAGCTTTCAGGAAGGCTTTTGGCTTACAAATGCTTTTCCATTGAGATTTTTTGGGGGGAAAAAATAGAAAAGTATTAAAGATTTGAGCCTTTAACGGTTTGCAGTCTTTATGCTAAATTCTGGGAACTACATTAAAAACATCATGTGTACTGCGAGAAACACTGCACAGTAATATGTGAGTGAACGAATGTAATATATGGCTTCACGTGATCAATGTATGTTGTAACGAACAGCACAGCTTTAATCTGCAAGTCTTCACCTCCCTTGATCCCTGAGATATGCCATTGACAATAGTTTCTATTTCAGAAGAGACATGGAAAACATGTATCTGAGAAGAAAAACTTGGAAGTAAAAAGTGGTGTGATTTAGGATGCAGACTGATCCAGGTACTGGATACAGCAGGAGCACTTTGTAGGTAGCAACAAGAAAGCACTAAGCAGTTCATTTTGAGGTACTGTGGTAATACAGTGGCGCACAAAACCCAAACAGGTAGCGGGGCAGGAGGAGATTAAAGAGATGTTTCTTTTCTCTCCTTATGTTAGCCAGCTTCAGAATTCTTTAGGCAGAAGGTTTGCATGGTAATGTAGCTGTATGCATACTCTACCTTTGGAAAAAGGGCTGCTTGGGGATTTTTAGGGTCTTCAATTTTGATTGTGCCTGCATTTCGTTTTACTTCCCTCTGTTTATCGCTGCTCAGTCTACTGCACTATGGTGCCTGTTCTTGTAAGAACACCACGTGCACTCTGGCAGCATCCTTTGAACCAAAAAAGGATAAACTATCATTTCAGTCAAGGGTTTTGACTGGATGAAATAATCTGGGAACTTTTGACATCTTGGAAAGAAGTTCCTGGGATACCAGTGCATCTATATAGGACAAAAACCTGGCTCACATAACAAGGATGTTGTATGGTACCTATTGGTCTGTTCTAGCTATAATAAAATTATCTTGAAATAGCATTCTGAATATCAAATTTTGAAGAGTTGTCAAAAGAAAACACTTAATGTTCAGGCTAATTCTTCCATGTACAACTAGAAATTGGATAAAAGGACCTTTTGAAACTATTTCCAGCCTATGTTGCCATGCTAGAACTGAAAGTAAGTTTTGGAAGTGATTCTTACTTGCCCTTAGATAAAAGTAGGTTGATTGTGGCTCATAATCTACCATCCCAAACTGGGTATTGTGACTTTTGTGCTAAGAAAAAGAGTTACTTGAAGGCAGCATCTTCCACCTGTCAAGAAAAAGATTCCTTTCTTGATTGTATAGAAATCAAACCTTGAGGAAAAGTTCCAGTTAAAAGCCTTACTGTCTTTGGTGTCAACCCCCAAGTAAAGCTTATACTACTGCCTTTTAAAATCACATTGAGTCAAGTACTTCAGAATATATTTTGGAGAACAATGTTACTTTGGCAAAGGAACGAAGAAGATGAAATTAGGTCAACACTAAGTCTTCTCTATCTGTAATATCCTGGTTTTTTTAATAGATACTGTAGAGAAGTTAACTTGCTCAAGCCTTATTCCTTCCAGCTCTCATCTAAAATTAGAAATAAAAAGTAGAATATGCCAGTTGATGCTTCTGAAGATAGGATAGAAAAAAATGGAATTTTGTTTAAAGACAGAGGCAGATTTAGACTTTGAAGGTAACAGCAATCCTACTAGGAAAGCAACTTGTCTCAGGGCCTTCATTCTGTAGTATTTCTCACTCTGTACTACCAGTGGGGGAATAGCAAACTAAGTCCTAGCTGTAACTTTTATCTGGGGGGAACCACACTCTGTCTTTTCTGACAATGCAAAGAGATAGTAGCAGAGGGCAAGCTTCACAGATACGGCTGCACTATAATACAGTGTTTTACTCAGTCGATGGGATACTTTTCCAGTAAGGTAAAAACTCGCCCTGGTGTCTAAATACCACCGTCACCCAAGGAAGATACAATACACAGGCTGGATAATGGACATGGCTTAGAACCTAACAGAATAATATATACAACTAGGGATCATTACTTTTTTGTGTATGGAAGCTGATATTTTATTAATCATATTGAAAATTACAGTGTTTGCAGTCTTCTCTGAAGTAAGAAACATGGCCTTAAGCTAAATCAAGAGATCTTTTGAATATTTTGACAGTACATTTCTTCTGGAACAGCTAGATGCAGTTAACCGGCAAACACATGCTGCCCCAGCAAGCAAATTTGTAATCCCTCTCGTGCTTAGAGTATGGACTGCTGTTGTAATGCAGGCTCTAAAGCACATAATCACAGAGTACATCCTCATTGACTTGGAAGTATCCTTTTTTTCACTTTTGCCTTTGCATAGTTGTGCTTTTGGGAGTAGGTGAACCTGTTTTGTACATTTATACTGTGCTTTGTCTTAATTATAATTTTGTATTCTGTTCGTGGAAGAGAATATTGAGTAAAGGTGAGGAATCTGTGTAGTAGCTTTCTTGAAAAATAGAAGCTATGGAAATATCTCCAAGCAAGTCTCCAACTTGCTTTTAGGGCACCGCTTGAAATATTGAATCATCACCCAGACAACAGTTAAGTAGCTATTTCGTGAAGCCTATTACGTGTTAAATACCTGATACTCTTCAGCAGCAAACTAACACATAGTCAGATAAGATTTTTGCAGCCCTGGAAGTGAAACTTATGTCTCCACATCAGCTGAAAATTTTATTACCAATGTGTAGACGCTAATGATTTATTGAATGATCTTTACAAGAAAGTGATCCATGAACAATACTTGATTTCCACTGATTGCAGGAAAGACATCTCAGCATGACTTTGGAGGTCCTCAGCTGCTTTTAGTGACAAGCCTTATGATTAGAGAGTAATCTAAATAGCAGGCCAGAAAATGTCTTTTTTTTTTTTTTTTTCTCAAAGTGTTAGAAAGAGTGGGAAATTCTGAAGAGGTTTTCTCATAGAAAACACCAACTTTAGTAAAGAAAGAAAATAATTCTGATCTTCAAACATTGCAAGTATGCTCTGGAGGTGTCGCACCTTGAAATTTACATGTCCTGTTCCATTGGGAGCCAGCTTCCTCAAGTATTTCCCATGATGTGTCATCCTCTCCCCTCTTTCCAGTGCCCCATGGCCAGAGAACCTTTTGTATAGGAGGGTGCTGAAATAGTTGAACCAAAACTCCCCTGCAGCACAATAGCAGCCTATTCAAATCAAAATGCTACGGGTTTGGTTGCTTTGTTCCTTGGCAAAACCTCCTTTGGAAAGCACGTGCTTTCCTATTTTGCTTCAAAGCAATTTCCACAGAACATTTTCACTGTCTTCATTAGGAAGTGACAAGTATGTTAAATTTATTATTGGAATTGACTTTATTCAGAAAATAATTTACTGCTTGCCTTAAACTTCACTTTGAAATGCTATATTTTCTGGCTTAATTTTTTATTTCATCTTATCTTTATTCTCTGGCTTACATTCTTAAACTGATACGTTTTTATATAAAACGTGTATCTACTTAAATATTCTTATTTATATCATTGTAAAAAATAACAGCAGATGGATCCCTCTTGGTGTTTGCAAACAACAATAATGTTTGATGACAAATGCACAACATTGTCATCCAAAATTGCTGTTGATGGTGAAATGCGGCCTTTAATAAGAACTTGCTGTGTACGTTGAACAGTATCTTGGATTTCTGCAAAATGTTTCAATAAACTTGTCACGCAGATTTCTCTCCCTACTGGAAAAGACAACTTAATGCCTCCTCTATGTTTACCTCCGTTTTGGATTTATCAGTGAAGGCATGCATGTGTATATACACGCTAGAAGGTTTTTATGAATTGCACAGTTATTGTTATTTCCCTCATACACAGAGTAAAAGACTCCTTTCAGCCTGACTGAATTTTAATTCTGTTTCAGAGAATAACAGAACAGGAAAGCATCAGTCAGGCTCTGAGCGAGAGCATGTTGTGGGTGTCCTCTGCATAATCTGTGTGGCTGTGGGTGGCACAGCCTAGGCTTAGGTAACACTTAGAACAGCCTGATTTGTCTCCCACAACCTCGCTTTTAGTGTTTGAGGATTTTATCAACTGTAAACTCCTCAGGTTAAAGTTTTCCATGCTGTGCGTTTGCCTTTGGCTGCTTGTATCCAGCAATTCTTTGTGAAAGCTTCAGACCAACATGGTGCAGCTATTTATAAGATGATGATTAGCGGGAAGTACCATGTTTAGCTCTCTTGAAAGAATAAATCTGAAAATATTTTTAAGAACCGTCAGCAGTGTTTTCTCCTTCTCTCAACCCACCAAACCCCACGTTTTAGTGCACATTTGAGGTGGTGAATAATTACCTGCAAACGTTGTCTTTGTTTCCATGAAAAACAACCTACTTTTAGCTGTGTCATTAGCCTCTGAAAGAGGCTTTCTGATTATGATCAACAGACTTTTTCAACAGCGCACCAGATTTCTCCACAGATGATCTGCCCTCATTAAACCCTGGCCCGCTTGACACTGTTTACCCTTGTTACCATGCTGCCCCAAACTATTCACTCTTGTGTGACTAAGCGTGGTCCAGGTTTGAGCCCTGGTGACTGAAATGGATTTTCCCCCAAAATTGTGCCTGAAGTGAGGTGGAAGCAGCTTCGGAAATTGTGTGCTAAGATGTCACCTCTCCCCTGCTTTCTACCCCTTAGCCCTAAGGAGAGAGAGGTTCAACTGAGCTACAGAGGAGGTGTGACCTCCACCTACAAGAAAGTGGTGGAGGCAGGTGTGATTATGGCCATACAAGGGAACTAGGGCAGAGAGCTGTCTAGGGTGAGACACTGGGAACTGGAGATAAAAAGAGAAGAGTGGGGTGGTTATAGAGACAAGATGGCATGAATTAGATGCCCACTGCACAGGGAAGGGAAGATAAAGCTGAGATTTTCATAGTCATTTTCATTATTTGTTTCTATTTTTTCTTCTCACTTTAATGACAATTGAAACGTGATGGTATCCTGAACACTTGTTTTACACATTATCAGCTTTTTATTCATCTCCCACCCCAATAAATATAGGAGGTAATTTCAGCCTGTTGAGAACATCTCTAGTCTATTCCTTTTCACAGCAACAGAACAACACTTCCCTCATGTCACCTAACAGCCTTGTTTGTCGGAGGATAAGCTGAGCCAGCATTACATCACTGGTAGCATATTTTGAGCTCTGCTGTTCTACCCGGGACAGTAGGAAGAAAGCATTCTGAACATGAGAGTTGGCAAGCAGGGGATAGTTCAGCTTTCTTCATAACGCGGGATCAGCTAGGAATTTCTTTCATTGAATCAACTGCAAGTAAATTTCTAATTTCATGCCAAAGGTGCTCTTTCCTTCTTGACTCAAATGGATGTACGTTTATTTTTTATCAGACTGCAAAAGACCCCCATCTCTTTTCTTGCTGTACAGACTACTTCCCTACAATATTATCTTTCTTGTGCTTTTCTGCTACTTTTGTAAGGCTGTTCTTTCCATTGAATCCAGGTTTGCATGTGCATTCCTGATATATTACGGACTGTCATCATTATTTATTTGCATATATTATTCTTCCGTCAACTTCTTTAATTGCTCATTAGGGCCACTCTAAGCATTCCTTAGCTGGGGTTTCTCTTTCACCTGCACATGCTTGTTCCTTGGCTCTTTTACGAAGAAAAGAATAATTCTATCTGGTTTTTCTTCTAGTGCCTTTAACCAAGCAAAATCTTCTGCTGTCTTGATTCTTCCATACAGCATTTTTACATCTGTAATCAGTTGCAGTCTGAGCTTGCTTATGCACCTTTCCATTCAACTCAAGCATTTTAACCAACCTTATCTTATTTGTACTTCTTTGTCACCGAGGATTCCCAGTGCACATACTCTGGCTAATACAATATATTTTCGTTGCTTCTTTTGGCTAGTTCTGTGCAATGTGTGTCCCATTTTAAAGTGTGCATTATTAAGGAAGTAGACTTCCTACAATCTCTAACGGCAACGTTCAATGTCATATTTAGTCTTAAACACTGACCTTAAATAGCCAACAAGATTTCAGAGAAATGTTTTTGCTAAGAGCCTCACATGATGAGGAGGCATGTGGATCTTTAAAAACTGTATGATATTTGTGAAATAGGTGGAGTTGCCTGAAATAGCTGGGGCTAGAAATCCAGGAAGGTCTCTTCTCAGTCTATTGACATTGTGAAGTAAACGGAACAAAGAGCACTTATAAATTCAAGCTACTGCTATTTGATAGTCAGGTTTATTTCAGGAGGCTATCATAAAATTTTAGCTTAGCTAATCTAGATGATTATTTGGAGTTGTCCTGGGAAAAATTATCACCACTATAAAGTTTACAGCTTTATAAAATAAGGCTGCATTCTGTTTTGTCTCCAGATGAAATGGGGGAACAGATCTGGAAACAGTAAACCAAACTACTTTGATGTCTACATGTTGAACTAAAAATTTGACATCCCAATTTTTTCTCTTCCCATGTAATTTTTCATCAGCTAAGTCTAATATACAGATATTTGTGTACAAATGGCCAAAGTGGAAAGGCCCATTTTTCAGGAAAATTCTACTAAAAGGAATTTTGAATATTTTTTTTTTAAGATTCACACTTACTATTTATATGAAAAATGTTCTCCATTGTATTATCTTTTCTTTGAAAGTCCTTACAAATCTAGTAAGGGGAACCATGAAAAGCTTTAAGCGGGTCTAGCATATACTTTGATAAAATTCTGTAAGGTCTGTCACTAGAGATTTTGTTTGACAAACATATCTATATAATTGTTAGCAATGCTACAGCACTCTTGTGAAAAGCCTTTATTTTCTTCCACTTAAGATTATATTGTGAGTGTTGCTGCCTGGTCTCAGTGCAATCTAAATATTGATCAATTGTCTTCTTCTGTGTTTGTGAAAAATGTACAAGTTCTTCAAATCCAAAAATATATTCAGTTGCTTTCTTATCATAGAATGGTTTGGGTTGGAAGGGATCTTTAAAGGTTGTCTAGTCCAACCCCCCTGCAATAAGCAGGGACATCTTCAACTTAATCAGGTTGCTCAGAGCCCTGTTCCATCTGACCTTGAATGTTTCTAGGAATGGGGCACCTACAACCTTTCTGGGCAACCTGTTTTGCCTTAGTTAAATTAGAAATGTATATTCCTAGGACACTGACAACCAACAAAAAAAAAAAAAAAGAAGAGTGCAGATGGTAGTTCAGGAGGATGGTACGTGACTGCTCTGTTATTCTCTTCTACTTTTGTCCTTCATATCAATACAGTCTGCCATGTTTCAGCCAGCTTCCTCTAACTGCATGACGCTGTCGTTGCCATATCCTGTTACGTTTCCCCTAGTTAAGTTCCTTCTCACAGAACAGGAACAGAGAATGATAAGAAAGAAATCTAATCATCTATAAAATGTGGGTTTCTTAATACACTGAAGGGGATTAAATTACGTGGTCTCCACATTAATTGGGTGGAGCTGGATTCAAGGACTGAGGTGGCACCTTCTCATCTGATGTCTAGCTCAGATGAGAAATCCTGAAATTATAACAGCACTAGAGCCAAAAATTGGAAATATTCTGCCAGACTGTCTTCTTGTTTCCTGAAAGTGCAGGATGTTGAGGTCAGCCAAGGGAGGTGCCTGGCTAGGGGATGGCAAGGCAAACTGGGTCTCCCTTGCAGGCACCTTCCTGCCTCTGCCAGGCCACTGGTGTGAGGGGTAGGGCAGTGCCCTTGGAGCCGAAGCATGGAAATACAAGCTGTTATCGAACCCATTTTTGGCACAAGTGGTCAGTGCATGTTTCCTCAACAGCTATTGAAATGGATAGTGCTGAGGCTTTGAGAGGCTTATAGGTGGAAAAATACTGGCGTGGCTTTCCATCTGGCAACCTCTTAATACTGCAGCCAGCTGTGCTGTGGATTAAATACACCCATGAAGATTACAAATAAAACAAGGGTAGTTATGCAATGTCCAGGCCAACGCGCTCCCAGGAATTCTGTGGGCAGCAGCCCTGTTTACAGCACAGGCCTGTTTTGTCCACCATTTCTAGCAACCGTCCTCTAAGTTTCCAGTTGAAGACTAGTGGAAACATGCATATGGATCCCAGTGGCTGTATTAGGATTGCAGAGGCTGTGTGCACATTTGTATTTCCTGATTTTAGGTGCTTAAATTTGCAACCTAGCCCTTAAATTTGATTATTCTTTATGTGGAAGTACGCACTATATTCTTCTACTTGATTTCTTTCAGCACTAGTACAATAAGCAAAACCCAAAAGACTACTGACAAAATTTTATTTAAAAAAAAAAAAAAAAAATTAGTGTAAACTTTAGTGCTGAGGCGTTGTCTTTATAGTTAATAAAAATTTTCTGTACCAAGTGCCTAGGTTTTGTGTACTTAAATCCTCTACAATTTTATATGTTTATACAAAGGAGTGCAGTAGCGAAGTAATGTGACCTTTAGCTTAGTTTTAATTTTAAAATAGCTTCATTTTTAAAAAATACGTTGATATATTAATAGTGAGGTTAGTTGTTTGTTGTGGTCTTTTTTACTAGCTGCTGCCAGATACTAATATCAGTGCTTGGGTGTCATAAAAAGAACAAATTTGTGGCTAATTTCAATTTTGTATAGTGGGAATAATTTCACTTGGGGGACATAACTGCCATTTGGCTCAATTAGACTCGAACAGACAAAGCAATTCAAAATTCCTGGAGGGAAAAGAAGCTTCTGTTTCAACAACATGGATTCGGAGGGCTTCATCTCCAGAATGATGTCCCAGGGCATGAAATATGTTTCATTTAAATCTTAAACCTTGTTCACAACCAAGTAAAGTCTGTAAATGAGAGTTTTTCATTCTAATTTCTTAGAGTTTCTTTTCCTCTTCAGTGGGTTTTAAATATCTGCTAGGAAACAACAAATGATATCTTTGTGACCCATTAAGAGCTTGGAAAATGCAGTGTCTTGGAAAATGCAGTGAATGCATGTGCACCCACGTGTGGTTTTGTGCGTATGTGTGCATACATGTGGTTGTAATGACTGAACTGAGGCTGCATGGATACATAAGACCCTATTTGCTCCTTCTCAAACTCTGTTGAGGCCACATTTACCTTGTATGAGGGAGTATCTTAGCTAAGATGATTCAGTTATTCTTAATGAGGATGCCTGTGTTGGTCTGTCCATCAGAAAACGTCCCAACAGCCTTTTCAGAGAGAAGTGCCAGACTCGATGCTGATGTGCAAAGCGAACAGCATTGACCATTTGTCCGCCAGCTCCGAATACCTGGCAGCCCTGAAGCTGCAGCCTGCCTGCTGGAAATCCAGAGGCCCACACAATTTCACCAGCAGCTCTAACAAGGGAAGGAACTGGGCTTAATCTCCTCAGACTTTATTCCTTATCCTTCTTGGGCATCACCAAGAGGTGCAGGGGGTTTACATCGCCTGGCATTGCACTTCCCACTCTTCCTTCTCCTCTCTACCTGCTGGTTCTCACGGATTTCCATTGAGCATCCCTGGAGAAAATGTTTACTGTTAAGGATGAACAAAACAGATAAGGGATGTGGCTGCAGAAACTTCCTCAGCCAGTTCTCAGCTTGTTGATTTGTTTCAAGATCTAGTCCTTTAGAAATTTACTTCTTGATAGCCTTGTGCCATTCCTGTCGCAAACAGTAGCACTGAAAGACTGGAGCTTGCTTTTTCTCTTGGCAAAAAAGCTATGCTGGGCCTCACCTCATTTTTCATTTTAAATGACACAGTCATTGGAAGCCCAGGAGAAGCATAAACTCCTTGAGGAGATGTGTAAGAAATAATTTATTTTTTTAAGTTACACTTGGCAGTGAAGGTTCAGAAAGGCCTTAAGCTGCCTTATAAAAACCCATCTCTTCTACAGAAAATGATGACAAGGGAGTCACTTTTTAAAAGGTCAGATCTTTGGGATGAGACATGCAGTATTGTGTGGGATAGAAAGCCATGCCATCTGGGAGGCACTACGATAGATGTGTTCTACATCGTTACTCATAATAATCATATTTAGTGTAAATGGTAAATATTTTTTCTCCATAGAGTTTGTGCCACAATTGGATATAAGCTTTTCACTTGAGGAACGTGGTGTCAGTGTAGGAACGTGGAGAGTTTAAAGGCTTCTGACAACTGTCAGTTCAGAAATCTGTGACAAGAGACGTGAAAACAGTGATGATAAATCCACAGTGAGGGAGAGCTTAACCTTTTGATCTTGAAAAGTTTACATGTATTTTATTGTTTGATAGAAACTTATACAATTTTAACACATAGACAGCAATAAACTATTGTGAAATAAAATTATCATGCTGAGAAGTAAGAGAGAATTTATTTTTCTTCCTAAGGAAAATAAAAAAATGAAGGATGTAAGGATATTGAACATTTCTCTGACTACTGTTGATGTTCCTCCTCTAACCTGTAACCTTAAAAAGATCTGCTTTTGACATAAGCACAGAATTCTTGACAAGAAGACGAGAAATGTGATATTTCTGGTATTTTTCAAGCAAATCAACTGCATCCTACAGCATATCTGAATTCTAATGAAAGCATGAATGCATAGAATTATGACCTTTCCTCTACAGCACGATGCTTGAAAACTCTGGCAATAGGAGAAAACTACAGCCCAAATGTTCAATTAGTATGTACACGCTTAAGCGCAGCTCCATGCAGTTCTACGGCTTGCAGAGTTGCCAACTCTCACACATAAACTGTGTCATGACATGTAATATCATTATTAAAATATCAGCTTGCTGAGAACCTGGGTTTTCTTAGAAATAAATAAATGACATTTCTGTTGTGGGGAAGAATTGGAAGGTAAGAATCCAGAAGTCTCAGCGTTCAGGGCACAGACTGAACATATTTCTGCAGCCACATCAGCTATCTATTTTGCCCTCTCTTAACACCAACATTTTGATGATGCTAAACAAAAATCCAGGACTGCTTTGAGGATCAAGCAATTGACTTCTTTGTCCAAAATAAGGGAGACTTGAATTGGTATTAGTGCTTGCCTATTTTTTTTCATATCCATAAAACTTCTCATGCAGTTTCTTTAGTAAATGCTACATTTTTGTGCAGCTGATGTCACATGTAATCCAGTACCTGAGCTCTATGTTCCAAGGACAACTTATGTACATGACATATTCCACTGAAATCTGCCCTAAACCAGAAGTGAGTCCTAATAAAGTCCCGATGAATCCAGATGTCAGAGTAGGTGTAACTGTAGACTAATTACAAATGCTGTTCTGATATATGCTGGAAGCTCTCAGAGTGACTGGGTTTCTTTGTTCTGTTTATGAAATTGTGCTCAGCAAGCTGTTCTGCAAATTCTCACCACTGACGTGGGCTTTCTCTCCAGTCTCCTTTCTTTTGCATTCTGTTGTCTAGAGGAGTCTTTCACTCGTGCATCACATTCTTGTAGGTCATTCGAATTTTTAAAATTCAAGTACAGTTTTGGATTTTGTACCTCTGAAATTCTTGATGTGGTGGGTGATGGGACCTGTAAGTAAAGCTCTCCTCTGTCATGAAAAGATGCCAGATTAACTGCTGGAATTTATTGCTGACCCACAGGCTTTTATATTGCGTGAGTCGCCTTATGAGATCATTTGCTAACTACAAACTACTTGACAGAAAGCAAGCTAGCGATCAGGAACTGCTTACTGCAAGATGTCTTTTCACTGCTGGAAAGGAAGGGGATGAATATAAATGAGAACTCTGACAGGAATATTTATGGGTAGATTCAATGATTAGGGGTTTTTTTTCAAACAGTATTAATCACCTTCTACCGTTAATGTAACCTACTGATAAGAAAATGTAGGCATAGAATTTACTTGCTTCATATCTCATGTTTGTAGTGTTACTGAATGGAGTGCTAGCTTGAGGCTCATCTGAAATAAATGATTTGTACTAAAAAAGCTCTATCTGTGCATTATTACTGAGGGAAATAATACTTTTCATAATTTTAAAAAAAGGTAGGGAGATGTAGTACCTGGATAAGTACCTGATTAACTAACTACCTGTGAGGCTGAAGCTATGTGCAAAACAGGACTAGCTCGTCCCTTAGTCCCACCACATTACCTTGCACAGCCCACTGCTGGGAATGACAATGTAACTGTCTCCCAGTGTAGTTGGCATTTCAAACATGTCTTTAGGAATGCCTATATATTTAATGATCAGAACCTGCAAAAGGATATTTAGTGCTCTTCAAGACCAGAAGGTATGACCCTAATTTGTCAAAGAAGATGCAGCTGAACATAGCATTCATGCACCTGAATGTTTTTCCTGGATTAGGTTTTAACTCCTTACATGTACTTGAAATTCATAATCCATGAGTGCTCACAAATGTGAAGCAAGATTTTGACCCAATTACTCAGACTGGTGCAAGGTTGCTCACATGGGTAATTGGTCTGAAGTTGAGATCATTGCTTGTGAGCCTGATATAAGACGGCATTTATTCATGAAAAAGTGCAATTTAATCTCAGTGGAACTAGTAGTTTAAGTGCCTCTTTTGAAAAAAGCAGTTTTCTTTGCTGAAATATATTTTTAAATTATAATTCTTTGATAGGGTATAAACAGCCCTGAGAATACTGTTTTGGTCTTAATGTCCCTTGGTATATTTTATCTAAATTCTTGATCAACATACCAAAACTGGTAAAGAAACTGCCCCAGGAGCTCCTTCAGATTAATAATGAATCTACTTTATTCTGGGGAGAAAAACTGCAAGGAGTGCAGAAGTTAAATTTCCATATAGGACGCACTAAATCTGTAAAGTTCAGTCATTTACGCTCCCCCATTATCTGGTCTCTAAGCCATGATTTAATGAGCTCTCTTTAACTGGGAGCACAACAATCGTCATGCTGAAGTTCTCTGATGCCCCTTGGAAAAGAATGCTTAGTATTCTCTCGAATAAGTCAGAATGAAAGAAATCTGCATATCCTTTGCTCTTTGAAGTCTTGTAAGACTTTCATCAAAAAACAAACAAGCAAACAAGCAAACAAAAAACCCACACCAAACCACAAATTAAAATTCTGGTGAAGAAACGTAATTTCTGGACTGCATGGATAATCTAAATGGTGGTAAACAATGTCCAACAGATCATTCTTATAAAAAGCAGCTAGAGTTGGAAAAAGTACACTTAAAAGCTCAGGTTTGTTAAAAAAAATTTTTTTCCAGTTTGTTTAAAATTATACATAGGCAGTGAAAGAAGGAAGTTAGCCTAATGATTATGTTTAAATGTATAATTATGCAGTGCCTGAAATTTGTTTGGGTAGGAGGGCAGTGGGAATAATTTCCTGATCTTTGTTAAAATCACATAAGCTGCATATTTTAATAGTTTAATATTAAAAGTCATTACATATGTATTTACCAGGAATCAGGAAAAAAGCTGGGGCTTCCTTGCATATGTGGTAAGAAATGATTATTTTTTTTCTTCCTATTTTTTGCTTGGTTTTTTTTTAAAGGACATATGGTAGATGGAAGAACCTGTGAGGACAGTTATATTAGGAATAGTTCTTCTTTAATAGACAGTTCAAGTACCCCTTTGGGTGTTTGTTTCTTGGTTCTTGGTCAAATAGTTCAGTTTATTTTAATTAGTTCTTGTCTTTTTTCCTTTGTTCTGTATATACTGTCAAAAGTAATGGAATAAAATTCAGTAGAAAGAGTGAAGAACTGAATTTGGATGGAGGTGCGAATTTTCTCTTTTTCCCTTCAGGAATAAACAGAGTGAGGCCTCCAATTTTGTAATATTTATGTAAACTTTTGAAAGGATGTTGTTCACATTTTCTCAGACTATCCCAAGCTACTTCCTTCAGCCACACCAACTCTATTTAATTAATAAGCTTACAAAGTTGCTTCCAAACTTTACTGCTAAACACAAACAAATCTCTTTCTTTTTTTTAGTTGACCTAGAAACTGGAAGCAGCTGCCTTAAGAAGAAACAGAAATGACCAGCCTTTTTATGTATCTATCTCTCTACATACCAATGAAAGTGATTTTGTGTGTATGTGTGAGAGACTTTTTTTCTCTTGAAAGCAGAGATATATACATATCTGCAGGGTAAGAAACTGCTGTCTTCAAAGGGGAATGGGCAGTGTTTTGGCAATGATCTTTTACTGTGTATTAAGTCGTGGTTTGGCCTCAGCCGG
>VYXH01005073.1:102225-118162 GCA_013397275.1 Burhinus bistriatus | reverse complement strand
CCCTGCTAATTCTTATCCCAGGACCTTCCCCTGGAGCCCCTTCGGTACATTACCCCAGCAATTCTCTGGCACAGTGGCCATTTGTAAGGATGGTCTACATCCCATTGCCAGAAGTTCTGCAGGTCCACATGTGGTTACCTTCAGAAGGTGCAGGTGGATGCCACCCAGCTCTGCCGACTTCCTAATAACTAATTCAGCTCTTTTAGTTAGTGTTTCCCATATACCTACCTGAAACTGATAGTTCCTGCAACCTATCTGTTACAAAGAATAAACTGAGCATGGGAATCAACCCATTCTTCAGCAGGGAAATCCAACATAAATAATTCATTGCACTTCTCTGCTATATCCTTAAAAATCTGTGTCCCCCTTTTACACTTTGGCTATGACATGGTCCCTCACCCAATAAGCCAGAGCCGTACCTGCTGTATACACTCAAGTCAAGGATGAGCTGCCTTGGCAGAATCACTTAAGACCACACAAAAACTTTCAAATTTTGGCTAATATGTTTTGAATAATGGTTGAAATGTACCTTCATGAAACATGGAGAAAGATTTTTTTGAACTGCAAATGTAATAAAAGCAGCACACAGGTTTGTTTTTTTTTCTTAAAAATGTTGAACAGATTTTTACAGTACTCTGTCAAATAGAAGCCTAAGGGTATCCACAATCAAATGAGTTCTTACGTAAATGAATATAATTTCAGTTCAGTTCAAAGTTCCTGAATTCATATTTGTTCTTTATTTCTCAAAATCTTAGATAATTCTGTGATTCTAAATTCATTTCAAATATTAGAAGAGCATGTTACCAAGCACTCATACAAAGAATGCACATTTGCACATTATTTTTGTAATGTGAACACTAGCCAACAACTAATATCCAAGTCACGTTTTCCAAAACAATCATTCTTTGTTGGTACTAAGCAACCACAGCTGGATGCCCCATGAAATTTAGCTTATTGGGAAAAACACAGCATGAATTAAAGTGAAAGAACAATGTACATCCAACCCGTAGCAAAAATATGACATTTAAAAAAGAACTCTTACATAAAATTAAAAAAACAAAATGAAATCTGCCAAATCCTGGAGAAATTTAACACAAAAAAAGTATGTTTTGACTAAGTCACATCTGCAGAATTTGCTCAAATGTAGATACAGAATAGTGTATATCTGTGTAAATGAATTATTTAAAAACTTGGTCAACTGAGCTGCTGTGTTACACCACATGGAGTGCACTGAATTAAATGAATTGTTACCCTTAGCATGTTAAGGAAGAGGACCTAGAGATGGGAGAAGTCTGGCTGTAATGTCCATTGAGCGACTGGTGTGACCTTAAGCAAATCAATGGGTATCCCTTAGTTCTCCTGTAAGAACTGAAAACTGGGTAACCACTTTCAAATGCCAGTGTTGCATTTAAACTGTGCTTCCTTAAGCAACTATATTCACCATACACTCTTGCTTTTTTACTTTTTCCCCAAGAGAAGTCCAACCATTCCTCAGCTCCCACTCAGAAGGTTATGCTGAAATCATCTGAACCATCTTTCATGGTATGCGGCTTTACCCTGATAGTCGTGGAACAAGAGCGTGCTGGTCATGCCATCAGTTACAACATGGAACTGTGGCAGGCTCCTCTGGAATTCTTCAGCTGCCTCTATCCAAAATACCTCATCTCTGGGAACCGCAGAAGTACTCGCTGAGAAATTCTTTTCAGGGAATTAATTAGACTGTATCATGAGTCACCAGCACTAAATCCCTCTTTCATTTTCAGAAACTGAGCACTCTAATACACCAGGCTTGGCTATTTTCTGTATTCTCCAATGGCACCTCCAAATACTACAGGAAAAATGAAGCTTAATGCATGTGAATTTGATGAGTGTGAATGCTTCCTTATTTGATGAGGGTAACAGAATGTATTTGTTAAAGCGAGTAAACATGTGCCTATGACTGTCTCCCTGTGGCAGAAATGTAAAATGTTCAAATGAATTCCTAGAGGCTTTCCCTTTGGAAAACCCACATAAAAGCCATGAGAAGAAGTAAGAAAGGAGATAGGTATATGCAGACTATGCAGCATGCTAGTACAAAATGTGACAGTATGAGTCTAATCCTGAAGTTCTTAGTCCAGGCCATCATTTAGCAGCACACAGAAGTACCTCAAACATGTAAGCAACTCGACTTAAATTTCAGAGCTCACATGCATAAAATTAAGTGTGTAACTACATACTTGGCTGAATTTGTGTCTCACTGATCTCCCTGTACTTGGTAATAAATTGTTAAAAAGTAAGGGACTACACTCATTAAAAGGAGCCAAAAAACCCTATCCCTACTTGATTTTAACAGTACTGATTAGGAAAAAAAAAAAAAAAAAATCAGTCAATTTATCTTCTTTACTTTTGAAAATGATACAGAATATCCAGTTGATATTTGCTCATCAAGCAGTGCATACCCACAAGTTAACATGTTGTGATACTCAGCAATAAACCCAGGATATATTTTAATAAACCAATTAAACTTACACTATTTCTAAAACTACACTTACAGTGTGGATGAGCCAATATTTTTAAAATCAGCAAATATACCTATAAACCTGTAATGTACTGTGCTAAATCATCAAAGATGCATAAAGGCTTCTTATGTTTTTTTTATAGATTGTAAGGCCATTTATCTGATGCCAAAACATCACTGAAAAAGCAACACTATATTCAAGGAGAGCTTTTCACTGGGAAATCATAATGATTTTCTATTCTGACAAACACAGCTGTTCTAGGGCTGGATAATACCAAAATGGTCAGATGGTAAGATGAGCTTCGGTGAAATGTTTGTCTTAGACATAAATTCTGTTGCAAATTTTAGGAACATGACACAATGAACAAAATTCAGAGGTAAATGACCATAACTAATCATGTTCTTCAGGTGGATATTGTCACATCATTTTCCTTGAATAATAAAATCTACCACTTGCCTAGACAAAATGCTATCGGGACCCCATTTACAACAGTAGTTTCATTTACCCTTACCCACAAAATCTCTCTTGCATGTTCTGACACCACCGACAAGGACAAAAGCATGTTATACTTCTTCATTAACTGCTTGTATGAGGAAATCTTCAAGGATGGACAAACACAAGAGGCTGATGACATTATCGACACAGATGGGCCATCATGAGAATTCAAGTAAGTAGCAAATAAACCAGTGCATCTTAAAATCCACTGTATTAAGAATCTCTTGCAATAATAAAACTGGCTTCACAAATCCAAGTTTTCCAATAGAAGTAACAGACAAAGATTTTCACTTTTATGATGAATACTTACAGAAGTGTTTACACGGTCACAGTTACTTCACTTTAGAGAGGAACTGCATCACCATTTTACCAACCAGCACCACAGAGAATCCAAAAGCAAATTAAGTAAAATAAAACACAAAATTTGTGATGATTCTCCATTGATGACTACCTTGGGGATCAGTATGATCTGATAGCTATCTGTTAATCCAGCCAATGTGTTCTGTAGTGATATGGGATAGCACTGGGGTTTTTTAACTAGAGTATTATGCCGTAATAAAACAGAGATTTTAAAAGTCTATGTCTCAACATAATTTATCTTCACCAACCATACGTTTAATCTCATCAAAGATTGAAATCAGGTCTGTTTGACCACGTTTGTTTCCATGAAGCATGAAAATTAATGACTCTTTTTTTTTAAATTCACTAAATACCACATAAGAATCTCAATCCATTTGCCTAAGACTGATTTGCAATTAACTACAATTAAACATGCCATTCTACTTTCTCTCTTTTAACTCCTCTTTTAAGCTTCAGAAATTATCCAGTACTCAAACATACCTTTAAAAAACAACAACAACAACAACAAAACAGTGTGGCAGAGGTTGTTCCAGAGAGTCCCCTCCTGAATAGAGGTCCTGCAGGCCTGGAGGATCATATTTTGATCAAAATACTGATCATACTTTTATGTCAAGTTTTTTCCTCTTACTCTACTTCATTACCTTCAGTTTATTTTGTATTTCTCACAATTTGTTCCACGTTACCTTAACACTTGTAATCATTGCTCTTGTTTTCCTGATCTGAACTAGGATGTGTGTCAGCAAAAGTCAGCCCTTGCCTTTACTCCAGCATCATTGTTTTCTGGACTCTTTTAGGGAAAAAACAGAAACTACCTGCAAAGGCTTACAAGGGTACTTTCTACTTTGTCCTTTGCTGAAAACGGCTGTCACAAAGTAGAGCCGGAGAAGCAGAAAAGGCAAGTGTGTGTCAGGAACTCTGGTGCATCGGCTAGTACCTCCATGTACACTCGTCTTTATCAACACTTTAAGCCATGGAAACATCTGAGATACAGAGGCACTGCTATTCTGTTCCTTCTACTCCCTGTCAGGGAAAGACGTTATGAGGAATGATGGCAGGACACCATGTCTTATGCCACCGTTGCCATTTCTGCTTTGATCACCTCCTCCAGTCTGCTGTTTGCTGCTGCCTTTAGACAGGGAACAGTCAGAAGACAGTCTTGTACCACAAGAAGTTGTGTCTTCCCAATTGCTCTACCTTGACTGAGCAACCTAGTCTAACGAGCTCTTCTTTAAAACAGAATTATTTTATTAACATTTGTGCGCCATTTTTTGTTATTTCCAAACAAATCCATATACAGTTCACCCCAGTGTGGGGAACGTAATGCTCCTGAAGCACTGCAGGTGTGTAGCTGTTTATATACCACACACAGTGGTTTCTATGTTTCTTCTTCAGAAAATACTATCTTAGCATACACTAAACAGTGTAAGAGGTTAATGACGGTTTGTTTTGGGTCAGGAAGCTGCTTAGATGCCTTAGGAGAGGTATTTTAAGTATCTTGAAGCACCTGCCTAGTTTTATGAACTAGCATCCACCAGCTGGAGGGGGACAGCCTGCATACTTTAAGTCAGGCACTCTTGGGGCTGCTCTGAACTTGAACCTAAAGGTCTCACTGCCTGAGTTGCGACGGCTTTCATATTAGAAGCAGTAACAACCTACCACCTTTTTATCTAAACAGAAAGAAATTATTTTCATTACAAGATACTTCCTCTGGTACAATGCCTTATGAACAAATGGCTCCTGAAAGCACCTTCTGCAATCTGGGCACTGACCTGCTGCACTCGCAAGTCATGGAACAGAAACCAGCATCACGCAAACGCACACCCAGGACTTAATGGCATTCACAGATGACTTCACGGCTAAATTAGTCAGGGAGAACAAAAAGCTCTCCCTTTACACTGCGGTAAAGGAATGGGTTGCAAAGCCACCTGGATTGTATTGTAAGACTTTTAACTAGCTGTATGCCATCTTACGTTACTGATTTAGTTACGTGAATAATTAAATATAAAGCCTATTTTACTATTTATAAGTATTTACTTTGTACTTCTTTCAATATTAATGAGCTGCTTACTTTTGTGTGGTCATTTCATAGATGCACATTGTCACAATTTCATTGCACTCATGAACTGAGTGGATTTCATTCTGGTACTAATC
Source organism: Burhinus bistriatus (assembly GCA_013397275.1). Classification (NCBI taxonomy): domain Eukaryota; kingdom Metazoa; phylum Chordata; class Aves; order Charadriiformes; family Burhinidae; genus Burhinus; species Burhinus bistriatus. The sequence continues at coordinate 112,658 of VYXH01005073.1, read as the reverse complement.
CTGGCTTTGTTGGGCAGAATAAATGTTTGGGGGCTTTTTTTGTTTTATTTTGTTATTACAGTGCCGATATCCTTCCCAGTACCTGAGGAAAAGAAGTAAAATGGACAAATTTTTTAGAGAGCCTTTCCAGTGACTGCAGTTAGCTCTCCTCTTCTTCTGCATTCTTGCAGAACATGTTATGCTGTAAAGTTTCAAAGAGAATGAGGAAGCCACTGCTTTCAATTTCTTAAATTCTCCTTTGCCAGAACCGTTACTGCAACATTCAGGGAAGCTCAGCATTTTGATTTGTGAAAATTTTTAGTTGAACAGATTTCCTAATGCAGAACATTGCCTTTGAGGGGAGGCAGGGAGCATGGTCCCCCTTTATTACTATTAGAGATATATCTTCTTTCCATCACTCAGACAGAGAAAACAGGAAAAAGCATTTTTAAAGAAGCGGTACAGAGTTAAGAAGAAAAAGGAAATTATGCATACAAAAGTGTAGGAAATAATGAATTGTTTGCATTACAAAGCAGGGCCAGTAACCGATCTCAGTGCTGAGGTTAATTTTGCTTACAGGGAGGAAAAAAAAGCAATATTCTTCCCTATTTCAGTCATCCTCTTCCTTGTTTGATTATTGTTTGTCACTTGCCAAGACATATTCTACTGGGGGTACTTTTATAGTTACACTCCATCACACTGGTCTTGCCTGCTCTGATTGCTGCCAGAGTCTTCAACCAGCACACTTCAAAGCATGCAGCAGGCTGATGGAAACGACTTCAGATATTATCTGGCTCTCTACAGTGTCCTTGGTGCCCTTTCATCCCTTCTCTTATCTGGCTGTGACTACTCATCTAGGGCTATGACTCCTTTAGTTCTGTCTGGGATCTCTCTCCCTCACGCTGTTCTGGGTCCGGCTGCTCCCTTTGAGATGCAGCTGTCTTGTTTCTCCATTTTACTACAGCCAGTTTTTCCTTGCTGATTGTTGCTTCTCATTTTATTCTTGCTGCACTATCTCCTCCTCTGTTGATGCAGCTCTCCAGGGCTATGATTCCTGCTGTCAGTTATTTCTGGTGTGGAAAGGCTGTCACGCTTTTTGCTTTGATTTAACAATTCTCAGATCCACTCTTGTGTTCAACAGGCTGTATTTCCTACCGCACTTGGGATATAACCACTTTTCCTGTCATCGTGGGAGGACACTATCTCACTTCCAGCTGCACTAGGAAGACATATCCGCTCTCTGATGTAACTTGAGAGCCTTGAATCATCTACCAGTACTGTTTACTAATGAACTATCACGACTTCTCCATTTTCTCTACATATTTGTGGCCCTAGTGGAGAATGACGTGCTCCTATTTGAAGAATGACTAGTATGATGCTTTTGAAAGAGGCAAAACATTACCCTCAACTGCTTAAGTGGAAAAACATTGCGTGGGGCAGGGCTGTAGTGCCTGTTTCATTCTGCTTGTGGGATTACCTGAACACCACTCTTCAGGGGTTTATGTCATGAGATTTCTTAACACGTGCAATCACCAAGTACAAGAAAGTGGAAATGAAAAATATATTCAGCTCCGAGGCATTTAAATAGCACAGTTTCAATGGTCATCTCTGAAGTACAGAGAAAGAGAAAGAGGTTCATCTTTAAAATCACAGCTGAATGTCTAGCAGGGATGGGCACTTTAATGGTGTCTAATTGATTTTTGCCATATTGATGACAGTAAAGACAATGAAATTACAATGACATCCTATGGTTGTCATTCCACAGAAAAAAAATTAGATGGGAGAAAGTTTCATCATTTCAATATCATGCACAAAATTGTGAAGAGAGAAAAGAGATCATACGGACAATCCAAGGTGGAGAGAGCACAAGGTGGACATTTAAAAATAAGATTAAAAGCAAAGGGGAAAAAAAAATCCATTCCAAAATGTAGGGAAAAGATACTGCACATAGTGCTAAACTGTTTAAAAATTAATGTTTTATTTAAGACAGTAGAAATGTCCTCACTGATGCTCCTGATCCAAAGTCTACTTGAGTCAACAGAAAAAATTTCCCAGAACTTAATACTTGATAGCAATTTAAAAAATAAGTCAGCAAACAACCAAAATTCCATCCCAGAAACACCAGCAACAATATCCCTCCAGCAGGGCTCATTGTGTAAAGAGGGCTTTGAGGCACATGAAAATATTTGAGCACATACCTGACCAGGTAAAAGCCTTCAGTATAATTTTACAGTTTGGATTTTATTGACATACATAGTATCACAGTATTTATACTGGCAGATACGAGACAGCTAAAAGGATATGCAAATGTACTAGCTATCGAATAAATAAGCTTGTTTCCCTAGCTAATTTTAAGTGCAAGCTATGCATGCATGCATACAATGTTACATAGGAATGAAACCATGTAAGATCTACAACATGTTAAATTTGCTCTGATTTATCCTCAGAAGGAAACAGTGTCAGGTGCTTGGAGGAAGAGACAGCAACAGTGAAAAGAGCAACTATGAAGTCAGCTGGGAAAGTTTCTTCCTATTAGACAAGGGCTTGTCTCTAAAACAAAAGGATGAATGGTTACATACAATAGCAGACAGATAAATTGTCAGACAAGAAAAGAAAAAAAATCATGTGTGAAAAAGTGGGTCTTTTAATCTCCTCACCTATGAAAGTGTGCAAGTAAATTCTTCCATTGCCATTCCTCAAGGTGGTTTGCTAGATCCAATAACTGGGTTAAAAATTTACAGGATCAGTCCCTGATATGAACACATTCAGTGTCACCTAGGATTCAGGAAAGCTGGCCATCAGAGAAGCTGAGTCGAGATGCTGCCATATCCACTGGGCATGGCCACTGTTACACTAAGAAAGGAACCTTTAAAAGGACAGATACGAGATAGAGATTGTACTCTAATCTGCACAGAAAACAGAGTGATCCTATTAGCCTGCATAAAATAGCTAACAGTATACAGATGTATCCTACTGTCCTATTTGTTATTTCAATGCAAATGAAAATTACTTCATGTTTGCAAAGTGTTCTTAAGATGAAAAGATAAGTGTCAAGTATTACAGTTTACTGTGTGATATTACTATTATCATATTAATTAGAAAAAATAATTAGCTTGAAATATGAAGATACTGATGTGAGATAAGTGTCTGAACCTACTGAGGTTCAGCTATCACCAGTAAACATATGATTGAAACATTTAAACAATGAGAATACTTCAGTATGCTAAAAGCTGTTGGTTATCATAGCTTAATTGACCACGAGTAATGTTTTCAAAGCCAGCTAAGGGATTTTGAAAATGTTACTTGGGCTCTTGAGCATCTCCAGCATTTTAAAATATTTCCTGAAGTATTTTGTGTTTGCATGTTACATTCTATACCTATTACATGGACATACACACACACATTTGCCCATCCTTAAAGGCATAAGAACCTTTCATGAAAGAGGATGAAGTTGAAGTTACTGCTGACTGGGAATAACTGATGACTCTAAGAGAGGGTACACCACCTTTTTTAGCCCAGAACAAGCACTGGAGGCTCAGTAGGCAAGTCAGTGCTCTGCTGCTGCTGTCTTGTTACAGTCTGATGTTAGGCAGCTAATGATGCAGAAGAAAAGATTATCAAATGCAAAGGTGATAGTCAAAAGACTCTTATTACTGAATTGCCTGCAGAGCGTACAGTACAGCCTTCACAGCAGAAGGCTGCAGGCAGCAGCCTGTGTGTCACACATCAAGTGCGTTTGGTCATGAAATTAAGGCGCGGTATTAAACATAACACCATGTAGCAGAGAATCATCATGTGGTATGATGGTAACCACCAGGTTTTGGGCCATGTGCAAGCCCAGTCATACGACGGAGAAGGTGGAAGTGTGCTGCCCTCTCACACCTGCACAGAAGCTGTTCAGTTCCAAAGCTGGCCAAAAGGCTTTCTGTCATTGAAATACAATTTGAAACTGCCTGAATTCAATATATATTCCTTCACCACCCTACAAGGCAGTTCCTCCACTCTCACTGTTCAGCAATGACTTCAGAGTTTTCGCTAGCTGATACAAAAATTCACATGCATAGAAAACACAGAAAAAAACTCATTACATTTAACTTTCATACTTGACAAGTTTTCTAGAGAGTTTCAATAGGACAAAGATTACACATCCTTCTCCTTTTTAAAGCATCTAACACAATTCAGACACTGCCACAAAATAAATAGTAATAAAAACCCCCAAACGTTCTTGCTGAATTCTGACAGCCTCCCAAGTTTATTTATAACATTTAATAACACTGGTTGTGTTGAATGTAATTGGCTAAAATCACTGTAGTACATTCCAAATATATTGCACACAAATTAAAGTTTCCCAGCCAGTAACCACTGTGGTGTATGTATTTTTACAATGGTATTAATTTTACAGATGGAATATGATCTTCTAACAGCTACTGGCATACCTGTATATACAGGTAGCTTTAATTAGTCTCACCTTTTTATAGGCGATCCAGTCAAACACCCTGTCAATGTCCGTGGCTTGCTGCACCTCCTGGGATACTGGATGTGAACTTGCCAAACCATCCAGCAACATCACTTCATGTAGGACATCTGTCAGAAATCTCTGCTTTTCCTGAAATACAGTATACGCAGTAATATCGCAGACAAATACACATTTACAACAATACAGACATAATGCACAGTTATCAGGGGCAGCCTCTATATGACAGCTGACTAAAACCAGACTTTCTGGTCTGAATGTAAGTCACCATGACCTCGTACAATCTTGAAGGGATATATGGAACAGACAGGAACTAATTCTAGCATCATGGATCCCTCTGACTTGAGATCTTTTGCTGCACTGAAACTTGACTGAAATTAAATTAAAGACTATTAAATGAATCAAAATGTATCTGTAGGTGCAGGCTGCAATTCTGATTATGACTTTTCACTCACAGTTATGAGGAGTGGGGAGAGAGGCAAAGTGGTGTAGTCTTCAATCACAAAAATATACGGATGCTACAAATCCTAGAGCTCATTGGATACACAGGTACAAAAACTTTTGACAGAGATGGGTAAGTACAATTATTACTGCTTTATTTAGTGAGGTTTAAGTCACTTAGCTCTTAGTGCCAACCTCACACGGCATGAACAGAGCCCAGAGCAGTGTTAGAACAGATGCCTGCACTGTCTTTCATAATTCTGGTATAGAAATCCTTTCTCCTCAAGAGCTTGCATGCTCTACAAACTTTGTAACTTCCACCTGAAGGAAACCATTATTACTTCTCTTTACAAGTGGGACAATAGCTGCATGTAGAAGTTAAATGACATAGTCAAAGTCGCAGCTACATCACAGGCAGGTGCAAACCCAAACAACATCCAACATACTAATTTGTTTCTATACCTTCTATAAACATGGACTGCAAAACTGTTGCATATTTACTCTGGCAGCAACATTAATTAAATGTGCATGTATGCTCTATGAACTGTGCTGCACTCACTTCTACAGTGCAACTAGATGGGACTTTTCCAGCTGAGAAATGACATGCCTTAAAAACTCCTCATACTGCAGTCATATAGAAGTCTCTAATACAAAAGATTGCGTCAGGAAAGAGGAGCTTCATTTACTTTTTCTTTCAAGTCACAAATAAATGCAAAGAGTGAATTAAAAATTATGGAAGGTTTAAATAAGCGTTTTTCACCCTAAAATGACATATCTCAAACTTTATCTAAATTACAACAGTTTCTGAATTAATGTCGAACTAGTGCCATAATATAAAGAAACTCTAGGGAATGCTGCATTTTTTTCAAAAGCCACCTTGATGTCCACAGATAAAATACCCATACAATTACATAATAAATTTGATGTTTAATTTCTTGGGTGGCAAGGTTTTGGTATCAATGTGTTAATTTAAATTATATTTATAAGACAGCTGAAAAGCTGTTCCATTGTTGATCCATCTGGAAACAAACCTTTACGTTAAAATTCATTAGAGCACAAGAAATGTACCTTGAGCTGATTGTATAGTCAGGCAATTAAAAACACGGGATGCAGGAAAGCCAATTACCCAACGCACTCTTAGTGTTCGCAGCTGGCTGCATGAGGTAAGGTTTATGAAGGGATAAGTAATGTTTTGTTCATATTATTGTTCATTTCCAAATTTTCTCAGGCATACGCAGTTAGTAACTGCCCTTTTTTACGGGAAAAAAAAAAAGGTGTGGGGAAACAATTATTACGACAGTCCTACTCAGGGGAAAACTGCTGAGGTGTAGAGGATTGTAGATGCTCTGGTTACACCTCACGCTCATTCTCTATTAGTCAGTAACAGAGCACCGATTTCATCAGCAGTATGATACGTAACACATACAGGTATGAACGCACACAGGTACAGACCCGTCTCCAAATTCAAGTTTGGATATCACAATTGACAAACAGTTGTGGGAGTGGATTGCTACTCTTTGGAATTAACTCACTAAAAGGACCCCTGTTAATCACAAATTAATACTTTAAATACAGAACCCGGAATCAAGAAAATCAGCATGTAGGAAACATAATGTGAAGCTGTAAGAAGAAGAATAAAAAAGATATAAAAAGGACAAGCTACGCTTTGGTTCTCTGTTTGTTTCTCAGGTTATCTCCTGAAGGGTAGAAAAGGAGCATTTTAAATTCATAATCATTCATTCAAGTTACCATAGCTGAAAAGTATTCCTTGAAATTTATGGCAGACCGTCACACTGGGATACAACTGAAATAGCTAGTATGCCTTCAAACATGTAAACCTGCATTTTGGTGAGAATTAAGAAGGCTTTTGACCTATAAAGCTAAATTTATTGAACTAAAAGGATTTCCAAAACATTCCCACCTTTTCCCCTCAGTATACAGCCTCTGAGAGCAGATTTCAAAAGGTGAGTCAGATATAACTCCAGGGAGATGCAGAGAGAGCGAGGGGAGTTTCCTGGTTGACAGGGGCCTGCAGCTTGAAGAGGCAAGGGGAAATAGAAATGCAGGAAGAAACTAAAACTGCCTTAATTATCTTGAAGAAACACTACCTCCGCTATTAAAGTCCTATCAGCACACTAAGGGGAAAAGGCCAACACGTGACCAAACTGCCTATACTAAGGGAAGAGAGGCTTTTTATTCCCTAGTTGTTTTACCTTGTGCAGTACGGTGGAATCGATCTGTTTTAACATGATACCTACAGGACTGAAGAAACACCAAGCAGAGAAATTGTAAAGAAAATCAATCTTGGAATGCGCATAATGAGGCCAGCAAGCTGTCAACACAGCAGGTGACAGGTTTGCAGCTAGACATGAAACAATGACAAAATGTTGTTCAAGATGACCCTCTTCTGAGGGAGTTCAACTGCAAGAGAAAAGCCAAAGACACTGATCTGCCTGTAAGGAAAAGAGGGCTTCAGGTGAGCCTTGAGGCTTTGCTTGGAAAGTGTCGGTAGCTGCACATAAGTGCAAGGCTGTGCAGGTCCAGGGCTCTGAGCAGGAGTTGGTATGACAGCAGCAGCAGCCTAGTCTGAAATAAGGACAGAGGTGCTTCCACTCAAATTTGTGCCTTTCTTTAAAGGCAAGCAGGAAGCTCTTCTTGCTCCTTATCTTCCTACTGCTCATTTAGAGTCCTGTCTCTTCATCCCCTCTCCTCAGAATCTTCCTTGAATCATGGATAGTCAAAGTCTGGGAGACCAGACCTGAGTTGAGAAGAAAAGACATGCCAGTTATTTCTTCTTGCTCTTGAGCATTCTTCCAGGTGCAGGGACTGAAGTGCTGTTATCAGACGAACGTGCCTTTCAAAGATTTACATTTTCAGATTATTTCCCAAACACCTGCAGTCACTAGATTCAAGTACTTGTCTCTTCATACGAATGACTTATTTTAATCCTGGCCAACAAGACCTTCTCTGTTTGGTACAAGGTTGTCCTGAAAGACTTACTCCTTTGTGCTCTCCCCTCCTTAGCCAACCTTTAACCATTGTGAAAATTCATATTTGGGAAAAAGAACAAATGCTATGGGTAGCAGGGTCAGAAACTTTCCACCTATAGCAATTCTTCCACATTACGGAAATAATTTGGAGGATCTGGAAATAACCTATGTTGATCTGTAGTGTAAATCATTCCATAGCAAAAATGGGTATTGGTGAATGAGAAGTTCAACATGAGCCAGCAATGTGCAGTTGCAGTCCAGAAGGCCAACCGCATCCTGGGCTGCATCAAAAGAAGCATGGCCTGCAGGTCAAGGGAGCTGATTCTGCCTCTCTACTCTGCTCTCACGAGACCCCACCTGGAGTACTGCATCCAGTTCTGGAGCCCCCAACATACGAAGGGCATGGACCTGTTGGTGCAGGTCCAGAGGAGGACCATGAAGATGATCAGAGGGTTAGAGCACCTCTCCTGTCAGGACAGGCTGAGAGAGTTGGGATTGTTCAGTCTGGAGAAGAGAAGGTTCCAGGGAGACCTTATAGCAGCCTTCCAGTACTTAAAGGGGGCCTAGAAGAAAGCTGGAGAGGGACTTTTTACAAGGGCATGTAGTGATAGGACAAGGGGTAATGGCTTCAAACTAAAAGAGGGTAGATTCAGATTACGTCTCAGGAAGAAATTTTTCACTATGAGGGTAGTGAGGCACTGGAACAGGTTGCCCAGGGAAGCTATGGAGGCCCCATCTCTGGAAGTGTTCCAAGGCCAGGTTGGATGAGGCTTTGAGCAACCTGGTCGAGTGTAGGGTGTCCTTGCCCATGGCAGAGACATCAGAACTACATGATCTTGAAGCTCCCTTCCAACCTAAACCGTTCTATGATTCTGTGATTCTGTGAAAAAGAATCAGGAGTAAGCAACTGGCTAACCACAAGAAAGCTTTCTGGTTCTTGGTTATTTTCACCTTGTTCTAGGGAGGAAGGTTTATGGAAAGGTAGTGGTGACTCTTTGTGTATTAATCTCCAACAGGATGCCCACCATTCAACTAATCTACCTCTCAATGGAAAGAAAGCAATTGTGAAATACATTTTTTTTGCAGAAAAGACTGTACCTTCAAGAGCCATTAAAACTTTATTGTGCATAACAGGATAACAATGATGAAATGGAAAGGGGTTGCTGCTGGTGATTTTATAATATCATATTGAGGCATAATGTTAGAGTACAAGTTAACATGACAATAATGTAATACTTAAAGTTAGTCACATAAAAATAATTTCTAAAAATTAATATGGAATAACAGGGAAAAGAATTAAAATGAAAAAACTGGAAAACGTCCAACAGTGGAACAAAAGGAATAGCACAATGAAATCCAAAACTGATAATTAGTATGCAGAAGAGATCAAAGGCCTCAATATTAAAGGCATCGCCTTTGTTCTGGGACAGCCACTCAAACAGTTTATGGACTGAGAAACCTACATGAATAATGCTTAATATTGGTGCGCAAATCTGCAATTAATTTTCCTGACAAACTTGCTGGAAATATATTCTCCAAAATATAGAGCTTTATTAGTCATGAGGAATACGAAGGACATAAGTGATCTCTCATGCCTGAGAAAACAAGCATTTGCAAGACGCAATCCTTGGGTTTATAGGGAAAGTGCACCCTACGGAAAAAAAATAGAGGCAAATTTTGAAAGCACTCAAAGAACACCAGCATACACAATACCAGAAGTTCAGTTCTAATACAATGTATTTCAGGGTGAAGCTTAACAAAACTCCAGAGGAATACCATCTATGAGGAAACCTAAGCTTCAATAAAATACCTTAAGGCCAGAAAAGATCCACTGGGGGCCAAAAGTAAGTTCTTTCTGTCTACATGCTTATAAATACTAAGTTATCATAGCGCAGGAAGTCTCCTGAGTACGTGCAAATGAAAGCAACATTTCTTTCTCTCTTACTAACAGTAATTTTTTGTAAATAGCTTGAGCAGCTTACAGATTGCTTTTTCTTAATTTATATCTCTGCATGTGTGCTTCAATTATGTGCATAGTTTGTTGAAGAAGGCCTGCAACACATTCTACATTTATCAGCTGTGAATATGTTACGGTTTCACGTCTACCTTCATAACCCTCTTCTCTGCATCTTTGGTCAAAGTTCTTGCAAAATTTCTGTCCCTGTGCTTGAGAAATTTTCACACTGGCTGACAATTTTTGTTGTTATAAAGCAACATAGATGTTCTAGGAGTCTGCAGCTAAGGAAGACCAATAGCTTTGAGTATCAGTAAGGAGAACTGGATATGTATTTTCTTTTTCAATGAACTGCCAAACCAGATATTCATGACCACCTGCTTAAATTGCCAAGCAGATGGGTAGTTGATTTGGAGTCTTTGTGCAATTTCACCAGCTACTTCAACTGCTGTTTCCTCTCACCACTCTGTTTTTCAGGTATAGCTTTGATTTGGTGGTACACCAGATTCATTGTGCCAAATATAAGCCTACAGAATGGGACAATGTGGTACAAAAATGGGAGCATTACAAAAGGAAACAACACATACTGACCACC
>VYXH01005073.1:56771-102170 GCA_013397275.1 Burhinus bistriatus | reverse complement strand
AAAAAAAAAAAAAAGGCCCGTTTCACTCTCCATGATCATGTTTTGTTATCTTGTATGTAGCTGCTTTCACAGAAATAGATTCATTAAGCAAACAGATGAACACAGATCCACTGTTACCTCATGCATTTGTCTCCAGAGCATTTGAAAACATTAGGCAACAAAATATGAAGTTTATCCTCTAACTCAAACTCCATGGGGGGTATCTGTAGAGGAAATTCACCTCACTTCAAAAACCAGTGAATAATATTTAAATGAAAAGTGGCTTTGAGATGTGGTTGGTATACTGAGTCAACTTCCAGCAACAACTGCCAGAGGTCACCATCAATGAGAATATGTTTTAGGTGCTCTAACATTTGCTGGATGGATTTTGCATGCCTAGACTCTGTATCAGCCTGAAAGTGATGAGATTCTGTGAGCTAAGTCCTGAAGGAACCAAAGATGTTTTGCAGGCACACCAAAAATTACTTATCAGCCTGTGCTCCGAGTAACTGCCCACTGCCCACAATTTTAAAACAAATAGTGGCAGCACATTCAGGACAGCTGAAAATTTGAAAAACAGAGAGTAAGGATGCCCTCAAATACACAGCTACTGCTTTGACATTGAGCTTCCCATATCAACTATACTTCCTGATAAAGTGCATATTCTTGTTTCAGTAGAGCTACCCTGCAGTGAGTCCTTGCCTTGAAGCAAAAGTTGCTAGAAGTTTCCTTCTTATTTTTACTGAAGACAATGTGGTTACCAATTCAAAATTATGTGAAATTCAGCCAGCTGACTGAAGTTTCTTTCTGAAACCAAAGCTTCATCTAAACCCTGAACTCAGGAGATTTGAACTCACATGACCCGAAAGCTCTCATCATGTCATTTTAACAGTTCTCTCTAGATGAGCAAATAATGACACGAAGAAAGAAGACACACTGACATTCTCCAAATCTATGCTCAATCTCTTGAATAAATATTTCATCTAAATGTTGATACTAATTTATGTTTGATCCCTAAATGTTAAGGGTTAACTACTCAAAGTTGAGAATTCTGTATATTAATCCACCTTGCCAGAGCATAAAAAAAGAAACTTTGTTAAGAAAGACCATGTGGAGATGGAAAATTATTTTCTTAGTTATAAGCTAAATTTAGTATAAGAATTTCTAAACTGGTATACGTAAAAAGGACTAGTAATTAGCAACCAGAAAATCTTGCAGATTACCTTTATATATCTCTTTTTTCCTGCCAAAGTCAATTATACATGAGATTCTACTTAATTTTACATCGAAATCTTCCCCCATAGTTGAGTTAAAACAGGAAATCATACAAGGACTGACTTCACTGAGCAGTTACTGGGGGAAAAACACTCCATGTGGTATTAATTAAAGGCTTACTTTATACCAGCATGGGGAGCCTTTAACCAAAAAAGAAGAGATGAAAGTGGTTTTAAAAAACGAGAGGCTGAATCTCCCCCAATGCTGACCCAGTGTGATATTTATGTTGGGTTAGAAGGATCAAGCAGTCTACAGCTTAGATATGAAATGCCAAAATAATAATAAAATAAATCAAAAAGGCCCACGTCTTAAGTCTACTTCAAAACTTATAATGATTTTCTGGGTTTTCTATGAGTCAAACAATGCCTAAAAATCTTTACAGATGGCGGCAAATGCTTTAGAAGGCAATCTGAGTCAAAGCACATTAAGGATATGTATGTGTCTAATGGCCATATTCACTTTTATTATTTCAATCCAGTCAGTGAGAAAGATAGGCAATTAAGATCATTTATGAAGGATCTGGGCAGCATGTTGCATGAGGTTCGAAGTACTTAATGTAATGAAGTTCAGTTATTATAGTTTCCTAGTAACTTTTTTAGGCACAGGTAACTTCTTGCAGCACATATTTTTAAAATAGAAATGTTGATATGCAACCTCATTATTATTTTCGGCTGCCTATAGTCATGGCAGGATTATCTAGAATGTGGAACCTAATAGCGTGAAGGAAGCACGGTTCACTTTAAGAAAGATGAAAAATGCCCTGCCATGTAAACACAAAGTTTTACTCCAAATACTTAAATCACAATTGTTTAATACTAAGGAAATTTCTGGCAAATACGATCATCCTTAATTATAAAAGTAGTAAGCAAACAAGAAAAAGGGAGATCCTATCCCAGAGCTTCAATGGATAGAGAAGGCAGAGGATTCAAACCTATCTCTGATGTACTACACCTTGACTCAGCCAATAAAGTTGTCAGCAAAGCTAGCTTTTATATAATAAAGAGAAGGGAGAAGGCAGCTGGGCTCTGTGAAATGCTTTCTCAGCATCAAGCTGGGTACTGACCGCTAAAGTATTTGACACTCGTTTGATGGATGACAGAGAAAATTACATGCCAGTAATTCCTGCTGTCATAGTCCTCAAAGCCTACTCCAATACTAGAGACTTTCAAGGACAAACATGACTGTTCCTTCTACCAGAAAATAAGGAGGCAAAAGATCAGTCAATAAATTCCTGGATCTGTAAGCCTCCGTTGAATTCCTTCCTTTACAAAGCCACATACAAAGGACTTCAGGATAATGAAAGAAACAAGAAGAGAGAAGATGGAATATATAGTTGTAAATGGGCCCCTGAAAGGAGGAAGGTGAGCACAGTAGATGAGAAAAGACAAGGCTATGAAGTGGAAATCACCAGCATGTAGTTTTCTGCTGTAATTTTCTCTTTTCTCTGATCCTCAGACTAGCAGAGGCACCTTCCACAGAGGCGAGATAACATTGTTGTATCAGTTGTAAGATCTTACAGCTCAAGAACTCACATCCAGCTGCTGTTGCTTTTTGATGGCATGGAGAGACAAGCAAACAGTTACATGATGAGCCTCTAATACAGAAACCTCACCTCCTTCTAAGTCATGAAATAGCAACAGCCAGGGAATTCACACGCAGATGACTGAGCACACATGACGAAGCGAATGTCTCTGGTCTCTGTGGGGGAACAGTTTGAAGAGCCAGCTTTCTTTTTAAAACCATCCTGACAACACAGAAACAATTGTTTAAACTTCCAAGACATTGAAGAATGAGATTTAAGAATAAGAATTTGAGACATTTCAGAATAAGTATTTCAAAGACCTCTTAATTTGTGGGATAGGCAAGGCAAGAGGTTGAAATGGGAAGAACAGTGAATTCATTTCCATGGCAAATGTCTAATGACTGTGATGTAGGGACATATTTCCTGCAAAATCAAAGGCAGCTTCACTTTCAAGAGGTAAAAAGTAACACGCAGGGACTTATTTTTTAGCTGAGGGAAGAAAATGAGAATTTCAAGCTTTGATCTGAAGTAACTTAAATTTCAAAAAGGATATTAAGACCAGTGGTGGAACCATGAAGGATCTCAGCAGAGAAAGCTCACCTTCCTGTTTTAAAACCAGCAAAACTTTGTCCAACTCCTCAGGAGAGTTCTGATGTATCTTATAATAACTGCAACAGACAATGGACAACTCCGTCAGAATGGCCCTCTTCATTGTGTTCTTCACCCAAAATTTCAATAGGACGATCCAGGGCATAAGGATGTTACGGGTTTAATAAGAACTGGATTTCCTTTCTCATTAAGATTACACAAGGCTGAGGAAGTATGTAAACGACTTCTGGACAAGACAAGAAATTCTAGACCTGCTGGATGGCTGAACAAAGTGTTACAGCTCCATAATAGTTCAGTCAATATTGTTATCCATCCATCTCTCCTGTGGTAAAAGAAGAGCTTATAAAACAATTGAAGAAAAACTGATAAAATCAAGAACTTCAGAGAAGGAAGAAATGTTTAAGCAAGCTAAAGAACCTAGAGAAGAAGGAAAAGCCAGAAAACAGGTTTCAGATAAAACCCACAACTCTCTGCTTTGTGCAGAACTCAGGGCTATTGTTTTAAGTTATAATGGTGTGAACATGCCTAATGGATAGCTTTCCTCAAGAGCCTCAGGTTCAGCCATACCAGGTCTGTAAATGCCAATTAAGATGGACACTGAAAAATGCTCAGCTCTGCTAAAAGACAAGCATCTTCAGACAAGTAGTAGCAAAACTTTAGGGGCTTACAGAGCTTTAATGGCAAAAGTTTATGTGCCTGTACCCTGTAAGCATCCAACAAGTTAGTAGGAAGCTGTGGATAGAGCCATTTGATTCAGATGTATCCATATTGCCCAAGCTGCACTTCCAGACAAAAGTCCTTTTTCTGGAATTGACTACCAGTCTTCTGATTCTACACTTATCCAAAAGAAAATGTGACAAAAAATCTTTAATAAACTGAAAATAAGCTGATTTGATATTTAAGTCCATGGCTTCTTGAGGAAACTTTCAAGGGTAACATTTCAGAACTACAAGAGGAAGAAGTTAACTGTCTAACTTTCCCAATTCTTTAGAAAGAAAGAGGATTTTGGCATATTACTCTTTGTTTTCCTGATGCAAAGAGCTGTGGTATCGTACACCATAACATCTTTTATTTTTATTTCACAGGTATGAATTACTGCTGACAAAACACCACCCAGAATGCTGGAATATTGCTCTGTTTAACTATCATTACAGAAAATAAGGTTTGTAGTTGTTTTTGCAACTGATTCATGAAGCTTGTACTGTATCATTCACTTTTGAAAAAAAATAAGGTGTTTGGAACAGTTTTTCTTTTTATAAACATTCACTTTTTATTTTTTCAAGTTCACGAATGTCACTATGATCTAAACAGCAAATGTGCTTTATACTGGTAACAAAAATATTCAGCACACCAAATTCCAGTAACTGTAGCTTTTGCTTCCTCTTCCTACAATCTCTGTAATAAGGCTGAAACATCACAGTATTGATTCCTACTCTAGACTGCAAAAGAATGCAGCATGTTTAAACTCATCAAGTGTTCCATCTTGCCACCAATTTTCTAATTATTTAAATATGTCAGTATGGTTATTTTTATATCAAAGGCCAATGATATCCAAAGTCTTATGAAAAGTTTATGTCTACTTTCTTTTTAATTTAAGGAAAAATTTGACAGGCGAATATTTTTTCAGGCACAGCGATATTACTGTAGTTAATTCTAATTTATGCAGCATGTGTCTGATTTCCCAGTTTAACTGTCATACCTTGTTCAACCCATTCGTTTTGCCTGTATTCTGCTAAGACGCCAGGATTTCACGTGATGGGCATGTCATTTGCATAACAGTGAACATTATATTCATTCCACAGAAATCTCAAGCAAATATTCTATATTCCAAATTACTTCTAACGCGAAGTTATTCTGGATTTGTTAAACTGATTATGTGAAGAACAAATGACTGATGATTTGAAGATAAAATTCAGTGTATAAACGTTGTCATCTATGACATTTCACTATGCTAAAATCATAAAAGCCTGCCAGATTTCATTGCATTCATAATTAGAATCATTACATTGTAATTCAGAATGTGTTTTTCATAAAGATGAAGAGAACAAGTTTTAATACATCCAAAGCCAGGTAAACCCAACAAGCCTACCTATGCAAGACCTATGTCAGTTCAGATAAAGATTTATTTTCCTTTTCATAATGCAATTATAAACAAAAATTGACACCTGAAAGAAAAAAATTAAAATACTACAAAGAATTCAAACTTCCAAAGAAGCATACCTAAAGCAAGAGTACCTGTATATAACTATTTTTAAAAAATAGCTTTAACTCATAATTATAGCATCTTCATTTCATGGCACACAAAATTTCATGGGATAAGAATACTCAATAAATCCCCCAGAAATGGGAAAAAACATTTCAGAAGTTAGTATGCAAGAGTTTAAGCAAAACATTCAAGCTACAATAAATCTCTGTCAGGCAATCTGTATTTATAACAAGAATTTTGCCACATAATTAAATGTGTAAACACAAAAGGATAGCAAACAGAAAAAATTTCTCCAAAGGACAAGAAAATCTATATAGCAACCTTCAACATAGTCTGACACACAATTTCCTTGTCCTGAGGTCTCATATCTCTTATTTTTCTTATAAGCATAATATTTCTGGACTACAGTGGTTGATATAAACTAGGACCTAACTAGGTGTGATACGATATAACAGAAGGACTCCAAAAGAATGGCCTTTCCAGTTTGCCCTCTGAAAGCTCCAGTATTTGCACACCAGTTGACAAAGCATGTCCAACTGTGTACAGCTGGAAATCATACTGAAACCTAATTCTTAATTCATTTGCCCAGTCTCTAACTTAGTATGTACTGCTAGATGGCCAAATAATAGCACAAAGATAAAAAGAGTAAACTTAGGGAGAGAAGAACAGAATACCATATGAAAAAATATGCTCAGTTTTACAGTATGTTTTAGACAAATCTTTCTTTCCAATTATCTCGTTTGTGGATAAAATTCAATATTCTGAATATTTTCAAAAATGGTCCATGCTAAATCACAACTGCTTTAATCCAAAATGTTTCTGAACAGAGAGACAGTAGTTATTTTAATGTCGGGTTATGATAGACATGACCTTATTTTTCTGTAATAAATTGCAGATTACACGTTTGGAATGCTGTCAAATTATTTCACACCTACTGATTTTGCTTCATTGGACATCTGATACTTGCATGCATCATTTGGTATTTTTCAGTAGTCCCTGTCTAGAACAAAAGCAGAAGTAAAACAGCAGAGAAACTTTTCTGTGGAGTCTCCAAATTAATAAAATAAAACAGACCTACCATGTTCCACCCTGGGTAGAGGTAGTCTGTCCCAACAAATTCAAAATAGTGAGCAAAACCTTCTTTCAACCACACATCCTCCCACCAAACTGGAGTCACAAGGTCACCAAACCACTGCAAAGAAAGTTCAAATAAACTACCTTTAGGAAACCACGTTTGCACACATCTCATTTATACAGAACACATTCTTCACAAGTTTTAATAAAAAACAGTAGTAAATACCACCCACTGAAACTCATTAACTGTTTTTTTCATGTACTAATGAATTAAGCATTTACAGGATGCACAAGTTACTGAAGCAAAACATTAGAAAAGAACAAGCAGCAGAGAAACAGCACTGAGGAGAGTATTCACAGTATCTATTTAGTTACCTATGTTTAAGGGACTAACATAAACAATGGACAGAAAAAGGCTTCAAACTTGAGTAATCTGATTCATTACCTGGAAACTTCACCGTGTATAGTGCGAATCTTGAAAAAGCAGGAACACAATCTCCATACCCCAGACCTAAACTTTAGCATTTCTTCCTCCACAATGTCTGCCCACTAAGATTTACAACACTACTGATGCTCCGCTCATTGGCCGGATGCCTAAAAGCAGGTAGCTGATGCCACTTAAAGAATGTCCCAGGGTACCTGAGATATCCACACAGGCCTAGGAAATTTCATACAGGACTTAGAGGAGATCTGCAGCCTTCCTGAATAGCAACCGGAGGCAGAGGGTATCTAAAATGGCATCACCCACCTATGTTTATGCAAAGCAACCCTACTCGAGCTGACTGCCTTTCCCATCCCCCCAGGTCACTCTTGAACTTCCCCACTAACTTCAATCAAATTTAGAAAGAAGGATACAGATCTCAAAGATAATTAAACTCCTACAAAAGTACATGAAGATCAGCAGCTGAAAAGAGAAGGACCTAAACTGAGGGCAAGGCTAGAACAGGGCCATCAGATATTCTGCTCAGCGGCCATCAACAGCCACAAACCTGTCATGGTACAGGACATGTGGTTGTCAGAGGGATTTTAGACAGCACTGTGACAATCACTGGAAGAGGAATGAGGACCAAAATTCAGAGGAAAACAGGCATCGTCAATTCTGCTCATGGATGACCCTGTTTAAATGACTGGAATGGCCCTGTGCAACATGGATTGCCGCAGCACCAGTGGTAAGAGCAGAAACACATACACTATTATGAAAACGTACTTCATACTTGCTGTAGCATCTTTTTTTGCCAAATAAATAACAAAAGTTTGTTTCAGTAAAATTCTCCAGCAATTTTTTTCTTCATGTGATTAGAAATGAGATTAATTTGTAAACAACAGAGATAATTTTGAGCTTTCATGGAGTCATAAGCTCTGAAAATACAAAGAAAGGGAGCAGTAAATAAGTATTCCAGAGGGAGAGACTCATGTCAAAGCAGAGGAGCTGCTGCTGACCCTGTAATGAGAGTGAGGAACGAAAGAAAGCAGAACTGACCAGTAAGCGGTTTGCTTTCATGAGAGTTGATTTATTTGAAGGCTTTGTCTGGGACCTGAATGAAAGGTCTCACTTCTGTGCATGTTTTTGTGGAGTGAGAATAGCGCGAAGGAAGGATCAATGCTGCAACGAGGATCTGTAGTGAAGTGAACACAGGGGCTCCAAAGAACAGACTACAGAAGCTGAGATTACCAGATTGCCACACAATGTTCAGTAAATATGATTTGAACGAAAAAATGAAGCGAAACGTGACAATGAATGTCACTGACAACCAGCTTAAGAATTTAGGGAGAAAAGATGAGGTTGACAAAAGTCATATTCACACACTAAGTGAAACTAAACTTAATGGACACTCAGTGATCATAATCTAGTTGAAGGCTATCAATAAATTAACTCTCTACAGGACCAACAGAGATAGATCCTGATCTTAAGAAGATTTACCTGAAAAGACAAAGAAACATTGGAAAAGCATTCATATAGATAATGCACTTTTCACAATTTGAAATGTTAAGAGTAGCATACTACCAGAATAGTATGAAAGTTATATTTATACTAGAATAGGTTGATTGAATGATTTCTAATGAAAAACAGACTAAATACAGAGTTTATTTCTTGAATTACAAGAGGAATGCTGAACAAATATGAAACCAGCAGTAGTCATGGTATGCTATGACTATACAGAGAGAGACTTAAAAAAATAAAGGTTGTAAAGTTCATAATACATCATCCTGTAACTCAAAAGAAATAATAATATTAATTTATGATGTAAAAAAAAAAAATTCCTTCTACTCTTTTGCGAGTTTTCTGCGTTTACTTATTAATGAAACAATTAAAAGTATTCATTTAATTATCCACCTAAAGGAAGAAGTATTTTACAGGCATTAAAACAGTTTGTGATACCAATATGAAAATGCAGGTAATGTGCCTAACTAGTCTTGAATAGTATCAGAGACAGTTATGAATGTCAGAGACACAGCAGTCCCAGAGACTGCAATTAATGAAGCCAAATATTCCAGCAGAAAGGTGCTGTTATCTTCCTAGGTGTTACATGTTTGAAAGGAAAACATTAAGCAAAGCACTTCATTTATTTAAGTAATTGTTTATTTATTTATTTGGGTATTTGACTATGGACACTATTTGCCTGGAGTGAAGTTCATTACTTCTTTTGATTTTGGAAAAGAAAAATGAATTGACATGTACTGATTACATAAATTTCTCGTCTCCCTCAGATATTATGTTCAACCTGACATGCAGAAGGCACTCATTTTATACACACACTGAACGGACACTCTTTCCTATATGCTTCCTTTACAGATTATTAAAAAAACATTGATTTAGAAATTTTTAATTTTCCTTCTGCTTTCATGCCTGTTTAACTCAATCTGTTACACCAAGTTTTGTGCTCAGGTGGGAAAACTATCACAAAAAAATCGTAATGCGTAAATTTAAATTACTCCTTCCTCAAAGACTGTAGGTGGGACTGATCTGTGATATGCAAATAAAACTGATTACTACCTTAATAATTTTAATAAATTATGGTAATTATTTCCAGGTATCAACGTAAGCTGCTAGAAATATATGTGTTTTGACCAATATCTCATTTGTGGTTTGGGGTCTGGAGGAGAAGCTTTTATGCTGAAACACTTCTTCCAATTATTAATTTTTCTTAATTAAATACATAAAATGTTCTAAAAGAACACTCAAGCTGAAATATCAAGCACTAGCAACCTACTATATGACTAAACTGAAGCCACCTGTGTAATTTTAATGTGTCCCTCCTAAAACATGTACCTAAAATAAATATCTGGTCAAGCATTACAAAGTCACCTGTGAAGAAATAGAGAGTAAGGTTCTTTCTTACATGTTTTTTACTTGTATTTTGACAACCATAGAATTTCTTTGTCCTTCTGCAGTGCTGTCTCTTTTTCTGTCTGTCCTGAACACTGTGCTCAAGCATTAATACCCAGCAGGTTTGGGAATTCTGATTTTAAACAGTCATATCTAAATTCCAATTCTTAATATTCATCCGATTTTTCTAATCTTGGGAACAACATTAGCAAAGCAATTGCTGTGTTACTCTAAGTAACACGGGGGTCATACAAGTCAGTTTGCTACACGCTCAGATATGCTCTGTAAGTCTCAAAGTAATGGGTTTAAAATCGGGTGAAATAGGAAAATGATAACAATTCTTCAAAAAAAGAAAAAAATATTTTAGGGGAGTTCCCTTTCCTCTTACCTGGAATTTTAAAATAAATCAATAAATAAAAAGTAAAACCAGAGATGTGGGTTCTACTTTTGTCTGTGCCAGAAGTCATTCTAGTTAATCTCTGTTATTCTATGTGTAAAAATGAGTGAAGGGGAGCAATATTCATGTGCCACCCCAGGTTAGCAGATGAGATGATGCACAGCAAAAGAGGATTAAAAATGCAGTGAATAATTACCAATTAAATACCAGAGGCAAGAAATCCTGGCCCCAACCTGGTCTCTGTTCAATACATTTTCAGCTAAACTAGTACTGTTCACAGTTCCTGCTCTATGTTATCCACAGCTAAAGTTTCCCTGAGGGGCTTCTGAGTATAGTAAAATAAAAGCAGAAAAAAATGGCTAAATAAAGACATTATTGTGATGGAGGTGCTAGACAATGTTTTGTGGCTTGTATTTTTGGAGGGTTTCTCCTTTTAAGTTGTATTTGCAGATGAACTTATTCTCTGTGACTCAATTCTGTATCTAAAAACTAGAAATAATACTTCTGCCACCTGAATATTTTCTATCTTGTCTAGTTATCCAGTGAAGCAGCTGAGCAAGGACCTCATTTGCATGGTACTAAAACAGAAACAGCAGCAACATGAATGGAGGAAGATACTTTTAATTAAGTGAAGAGCACTGGAAGTAATATCACGGACAGCAAGAAAATCTTCTCATTTGCACTTTTAAAGTCACTTAAAAGCACTCTTATGACTGCATTGCTATCCTAAAGTAAATTCAAATATAGTTTGCACCCACTTCATGATCCTCTGACATTTCCAGAACAACGTAAAAAAGCTTCAGTTTCAGTGAGAATCAAATAAACAAACCTGGCAAGTTACTGATGTGATAATTGCCCACATCTGAAGTATAAATTGCTTCGGAGGCAGAGGAAATTATTAAAACGGTGCAAAGAATAACTGGAAGTAATGGAATGACTTCAGAAAAAGGAAGACTTAAACTGAACACTAGGAAAAAGTTATTGACCATCAGATTTAATCAAAAGGTTTTAAGGGAAGCAGTGTAACCTTGTAACCAGGAGCACTGAACCCGGCACTACAAAACACAGCACGTGGAATAATCCAATATTAACAGCAGCTGGGATTTGGAAGCCAGGATTTGATGACCTAATATGTGTTTTCCACACCTGATTCCTAAGGCACTGTAATTCTTCTAGCTGAACAGTGTGCTACTCTATTGTACTGCACTTTAAAGAGCATATAACAAAATCAGATGATGGTATTGAGAACAAACCAGCAATAACTTTCAATAAAAATTTCACGGTGTAGTTGAGGACTTCATATTCATCGACAGACTTAATGTGAAACATGAATATGAACCAAACATTATTATTTCCAGGTTCATTTACCAGAACTCCGTTACAAAGGCTCCCTTTTATATGGTACTTTTTATCTGCAGAAAGTGTTAAGAATTTGCATTGCCTTTTAAAGAATACTGTGTAAAGTCACAGATGTAACCCATGCTGATTACACAGTAGGATTTCATTCATTTTAACCTGAAGGCTATGATTATGCTTCTTATGAGTGCAAGAAAGGGTTTCCTGCCCCTGTAGCAAATTTCTTCAATAACATTTGCATTCAACTCAATATTACTAAACACTCGTAATGTGTTTAGTTTGAGATAAGAAGATGGAAGAAATGTAAAATAAATTGTAATATGGGTTTATTACAAAGTTTTCTTGTCGATACAAAAGTTTCTGTACACATAAAGACTCACAGAGGGTCAATACCAAATTAAAAAAAATAAATGAAAAGAAAAAGAAAATGGAAGTATGTGTATACGTAAGGGAAGAAGATGACTAGCAAATCGATTTAATCCAAAACATTTTTTGTCATGAACGTGAAACTCAGCATGAATCTGTTACAGTTCTGCAATAAATACCTTTCTACAGTTATCCATGTGTTTAGTCTACATACCACCAACACGCTCACATGCAAACATACAGAATATAATCATACAGAAGATAGGGAAGTTGTTCATTGCTACTAATTTTCTCTTCTATCCCTATTTTGAGTCTTCCCAGTTTCTGCATTGTAGTGATGTGTCTTACAGATGTCCATATTATTTGGACTCCAGTTACAATAAAAGTTGCAACTGTCTACGTGAACAACACAAATCCATTTTCAGTTCTGAAAAGGAATGCATGGTTCCTGACATTAGTATCAAATATCCGAACACCTTTAATACCTGATGACATAGCTCATGTACAATGACCATGGTGACATCCAGTAGGTATGATATAGAAGAAATGCTTGGATCTAGCAGTATCCTTTGCTCCACAAAAACACTCAGTCCCCAGTTCTCCATAGCAGCATATGGATGCTTAGGCACAGCTAACAGATCTAGAAACAAAAAAAATATATGTTAACTCCTTGTGGGAGTAACGATGCTAAAGAGCTATTGTAAGCAAGGCCATGAATGATCACTAAAAGCATTTTAAATAACATACATGTAAAAAACAAAACTTAATTTCAGCTCTCTAGTAATGGCATTTAAGAAATATTAATAAAATATTCATTTTTTTATCTTACGACACTATGTTCACACATGGTATGATTCATGGTATGGTTCAGTCTTGGTCTGATTACCATGTTATTACTGTAACACAGTACTTACTACTTCTAATTGAAGTTTTCCATACAGAATCCAGCCTTTCAGGTTTACTATCCCATATCAATGTGGTAACACAGACTTTTACAACAAGTATTTTTTACCTCTTCATTAAAGTGACTCCTTTATGAACATCTTATACATCAAACTGTATGTAAGGACTGACATTAATGGAAGCACTGAAGAAATACTGTTTCATAACAACCAGAAAAATGTCAAGCTGTTAAGAATCACCAGTTCTTAAAAAACAGGGCATCTTTCTGTGTGCACTACTGCTAGCAAACACCTTCTGAGAACAGGACTGCTGACAGCCACCCCTTAGTCCCCCAGGCTGGAACAATAGTGCCATACACAACTTCAGGAGTATTACTTCAGTTTTGTATTCAGTAAGTGACAAAATATTAGGAAGAAGATGGGAAGGTCGTTCATAAAGTGGGGAAAAAAAAAAAAAAAAAAAAAGCAGTGGGGAATTTTTCTCAGTGGCATGAGGTTGAACAAAACAGTATTACAATGTCTATCCATGTGTTAGAAAAATTGTACCGCAGAAGGTTGAGAAGGAACTACAATTGACTATCAGTCTGGAAACAAACGTAAAATTACAGTAAATTGACACAGGCAAAAAAACAATACACAATGCTGCTTCATGGCAAAAATATCTGAAAGAGCCCAGAAACAACTTGTATGTCTCCAAGATGCCCAGTGCAACCTGTGTACAAATCAGACAGAATTTTGGAAGCTACATTGTCACATCAGCATGGTGCTCCCTCCAGTCAAACTCATTAGCCTGGCTTCTTAATTAATTAGCCCAGCTGCCACACTGCTCTCATTTGGCTGTATTACTTCTGATTCCAAAGCTAATTCATTCGCAGTTAACTCAAGTATATCTAGGTGGTATTTCCCTGTGTGGGATGAAAGGTCTCTGGGTTGACTTCATAACCCGAATAAGAAAAATTCTGACCTGCTTATTCTAAATAATACTCTAAATTACATCATAGCACTGACACATATCCTCAGTTGGTCTGTTTTTGCTTGCTGATACATGTGGTAGAATTGGCTTGGAGAACACCCTGACAGCAGGAGCTCTACTTCTGGATCCACAGGAAGTTGCCACTGAAATACCAGGAATGGAGAACTTGGATATATTCCAGCACTCCCAAAAGAAGCATGAAAATCCCAGACTTCTAGTAAAAGCACAGAGAGAGTCTAGCAGCTACTTCCAAATACAAGCAAACTGAAAATATCCAAATTGCAAAGAGAGACATACTACAAATAGTAAAGAATTTTACTTTATATAAAGACAGACACTAGAACAAGAGCCTAATTAAAGAAAATAAAGCAAAAATCCAAAACATGGTGTTCAAGATTAGACAGCCAAGTAAATTCAACATTACACGCTTTCCTTTTCTTCTTCAGTTGAAGCTCAAACTGTACTAGTTTTTTAGAATAACTGCTATGTGTTATAAATTACATGCAAAATGAAAAACTCCTGTCTGCTATACAAAAAAGGGATAAGGATGAAAAAAAAAAAGGACACAAAGGCTACTGGGTGAAATCACTGAAGTTAATGGCAAATCTTCATTCACTTTAAACCGGGATCTCTCCCATTCTCAAGTCTGTAAAGAAAGATGTAACTTCTCCTACAGCAATTAAACTTTCCTCCAAAAGGAATTTTCAGAAGAATACAGAGAGACTGTTCTTACTTACACCAATTAAGTTTTCAGCAATTCCCCTCAAATAAGCAAAGCAACACCAAAACAGAACTAGCATGGAAGTAAAAGCAGTTCCCTACTTTTTACTGGTCCTTTTGTTTCCTTTCTCTCCTTTAGGTTCATTTGTAGTTTTTGGTCTTTCTTGACAGTCGCAATAGACAGATTTTGTCAGTGTCAGCAAGTAATAAACTGGAATAACTGTGGAACTGGGAAACTAGGGTGAGGTCTCATACTAAACACCTTTACAGGCTAATTATAGACTGTCTTTCGCTATTTGTGTCATTGGTATTGATCTGTTGGTTTAGACCAATACTTTATAGCACTGACACACCAATAAAACCTTCCAAGCTGATGGACGGCTAACTGCCTTGCAGGTAGACAACAACAGAGGGATATTCTAAATCACTTTCATCCAATACAGCCCTGTTGCTCTGCAAGCCTGGAAACTCCTCTCATGCATCAGCTAATGCTTAAAGGGCTTTTTTGAACAGACAAAACAAAACATAATAGATAACCCTGTTGGTTTCCAGAATGCTAATCCCTGCAGGTGACATGAGCATACCAATAATGCTGAATGAATTAAGAAGTGTACCACAACATATGGACGCTCTCCTACCTTTTCCTAGTGCGGGGTCTGATGCACTGCACTTCAATGCCAAAGAGACTTTCTTCATCTCCAGTGACTGACAGAAGGGACTCTGAACCTATCCATTATTACAAAATGATAAATCTTTTGCTTCTTACTGTCCACTTCTAAACTCTGAATGTCCACTCTTGGTGATAATTTAGAAATGAAATTATTCAGTGGTTGGTCTTGATTGCCCCACAAATCTCTACTACCTTTAAATAAAATTCCAAACACATTTAGTTTTGTGGTAAAATACACAATAATCTATACCTTTCTCTGGGGAGTCATAAACGTTTGATTTCAGAGGAACAATGTTTCTTTTATGTTCAAGTCTCAACATGAGAATTTGTATTTCCCTCTGTTTATCACACCATTAGAGCACTGAGGAAGGTATCCTGTGCTCCTGGAGGTGACATCTGTTAAGGTTTTAGTGTAATTCTTAAGGAGCGAGGTACAAAAGGAGGGGTGATGATGCACGTTTTGACAGAAATATCATTCACACATTGTACTGCTCAAAAGTGTTCTGCACTAACTGCAAAATGTGAACTACTGAATATATAACAGCTTATGAGCATGCTGCATCCAGTTACTCCGCACACTATTTAATTAAATTCTTTGTAAAGCACTTGTGAATGTTTGATTATGTGGATATTGCTGGGGAAATAGAAATGCGTGTTATTGCTTGCAGAGAATAATATCCTCATACATCATAAAACTGTTACTTGAGATTTCCTGATACAGCAGTGCAGAGAGTTCTGTGTACCGCTGGAATAATAGAGGGTTTCCACCTCTTGGCCTTCACAGAAACTAAATTCATGACCAAGAAGTAAAAACCATACAGCTAAAATAAAATCACCAGAAAAGCCATCAGGACAAAAACGTGTTGGAACTTCACACTAACGTACTATATTGGTACAATTATACGAATACAAGGATAGCATTTGGACCTTTTTTAAATCTATTTCTATGTGAATCTCACGAAAAACATTTCAAGTTACAAAAACTGCACACAGCTCAACAGCTTCTTTTATTTCAAAATGTTCAATTGAGGCATCATAACTATGTGAGCTTACATCAAAATATAACTGTCTGATATTATTAGCAAGTATCATAGTGGAAAACAGAAATTAGCAATTTAACACTTAAGTTGGTCACAAAGAGAATCAACACTCGATGTTTTTTATCTATGAAGTTAGTATCTGTGTAATTTGAACAAATGATACTGTTTTTCCCTTTTCCCCCACTCAGTTACAGATCCAACTCTCTCATGCAGAGTACCCTGAATTTGGGGGTCCTTCCCCCCTCCTTTATCATCCTACTCTTTTACAACCATCAAAGCACCTTTACCACCACTATCATTCCACTTTGTTTAACTGCTTTGGTTTGAAGTCTAATGGGGATACTGGTATAACAGATACACATCCTTACTATACATATGAGTATGTGTACAGACACAGAAAGACAAACATCCACACACGTAAACACATTTACTAATATTATATACTGTCATTTTATTTGGTTTAGCTGCTGGCTGAAATGTAACCAAGGGCTAGATCCTGCAGAACATATGACTTAAATTTCTAATCCTCAAAGTAGAAGATAAAAAGCACCTACAAGGGGGGAAAAAAAAAAAAGAATAAATAACGAAATGTATGAACAATTTCTGCAAATTTTCTGTTATCATACATGATTAAGTCTCCTAAATAAATCTGAGAGCCCTGAAACACTGCAACTTGTAAATGAGAACACAGGGTGAGAAACAAGAATTTTCTGTCAAGCATCTTTACACATATATTTTCCTTAATAGAACCAGGAGGCACACAGAGATAAACTGTTCACAATATGAACTCCATGTTTTTCCTTTATAATCCCTATTTTTATTACAGAAATGACATTATAAAAATAATTTGCCTTTACCTACATGCCTCTCACAACATTACTTTCGTTAATTTCTTCAGAGAGGCTTTCTTCAAGATTTCAGGTGTAGATTTCCTGCTAGCAGGTATTTCACTTTTTTGACAAGAATTTCAACAAATTCAGAGAAAGCATGGACTAATTTTAGTCTTGACAAATGAAAACCTGAAGTATGGTTTTGCCCTTTCCTAACGCTGCACAATGCAATCAATAGCTTTATTAAATCTTTCTAAAGGTCTTGTGCAATTTCCTAAATGAATGTTGTTGTACAAAAAAAAGAACTATTTACTAACAGACTTTATATTTCTGCCACTCAGATTCCTTAATCAAAGCCATTTCTTCTACTAAGAATAAGTAGAAAGTGCTTTTCTGTAACAGAATACCATTTAATGATTTATGCAGATTTTAAGGAACAAGCCAACTACAAAAAGGGACAGCTCTGGTTAAAAACCATTGTCATAGAGTAGTTATTGTACGAAATATCCGAATTTTTGACTGATAAAGAATTACTGATAACAGTACTTACAAGAAATATCTAAATTGGCTACTGATAAACTTTCTTTTCTGCACTGTTTGCTTGGTATATGACAAAGAAGTTTGTACTGGAAAACCTTTGTGCTGGAAAACCAAGTTTTCCTTGCATATACGTTCATCCCCTTAAAAAGTTATTTGGGGGGGAAAAAAAAACAAACAAAAAACCCAAACATCCAAGGGCTTGGTGAAAGCTCTCTGAAGCCAACAGGAAGGTCTCCAACTGACTGCAACAGCAGAACAAAACACAATGCATTTGAATGTTCACCTTGAGACACTTTGAGATGCCTGATCTTCAGAAAATATTAAGTACATGTTTCCTGAAAACTAAATCATTTCAGTATCTCACTTTTGGCATTTAGGACCTAGGTACCCTAAATTAGCTGTCTTTTAACTACTACTTTTATTTAAATTACTACTTAATAGTATTCTCCTACCTTCTCTCTCTACACGCAAAGTATTCAAACACACAGAAGTTGCAGAAACCTGGACGACAGTCCCACGGGAACTCTTCGACTAACATTTCTGTTTACCCAAATGCATATTCCGGCACCCACCACTTTTTCTCTTTGGGACTACACCACCAATATCCTTCTGTAAGCATGACACTTACCAACCCACGCGGACGTTAGCCTGCAGAGTTAATGCAAAGGTCTAAAACTGTTTGCCATTATTTCAGCCAAATCAAATGGCTTGTTGCAGACCCTGAGGAGAAATCACTGACACACAGCAGTTTATTGCTGGGGGTTTTATTGCTTCTTATTGCTGTACAAAGTATTACTTAACATTAACTGACATAAACAATGGATGGATTTCCAGAGCGTTTGATATGAATAGCAGATGTTTAATGCAATGTGAATACTAAAGGATCCAAGAGGGGAAAAAAAATGTGGGACAGAAAGCTGGGGAGGGTAAGGGGAGAGAATAAGCAGTAATACAGAAAGAAAAACTTTACTATTACTTTACTATTTTTTCAAGCAACTGAGCCTTGACACTGGGTGATGGCTAGTTTACAGTTTAAGAAAATAAAATAGAAACCCGTTGATATTATTTGACATGCATATTATTAAATTGTTTTCAGTTTTCAGAATCCCAATCTCGATCGTTGCTTTGTTATTTCAAAGTATATCAAATGATTCGATGTTAAAATGAAAAACGAATGCAATCGCCTACTGAGGCTGAATTAGGTATCATCTTGGCTGTATCGATCTCTGCATGAACAATGCCTTTCTTTTAAATAACACCTGGACAGATCATTATGAATTGCTGACAGTAACAAACAAGGAAAAAAAAAAATCTTTCACAAAGCTTCTTTACAAATATAAACCTTTTTTCCAGCCTTCAGTCTAATGTGGGTATTCTAAACTCTTCTTAGATATACATTAGAATGAAGAGTTACGTGGAACAAATTGAGACACAGACTGAAATCAGCTCAGCTTTCTGTTACTCCAAGTTACAGGGGTAGTACTGCATGTGCATCCCTTACAGTATGTACACAATAGATGAACAGAGAAAATACATTCCAACTCTCAACACTGAAAGACCTGGAGAGAGGGAAAAAACAGAAAGACTTTTGTTGCCTTCATAAATACTGTTTCTAACGTAAATACTAAGAGCACTGACATGATGGAAAATTGCCAACAGCCATTTTCCTACCACCACAGTTAATAGAGCATGAGGATTCTACAGCTGAAAACAACACGCCACTGATTACTGAGCACTTCCAGTATGAATACTGCCACAAAGAAAATGATCGAGTGCCACTGCCGTATTCCTTCCCTTCGCTGCAAAACCAAGGTGCAAGTACACAGAAAACTCCAGAAATCCATACTACTTAAGAATTCTAACAAGGAGGTAAAATAATCTTCTCATCTGCCATACGTAAAACTCTTTTCATCTGCCATACCTAAAACTGATTTGCATCACAGTAATAAAGACGTGAATGTTTCCATTAGTACAACACTCTATATATCCTGATTTACCTATTTTATGTTTGCTTTAAAGTGAGGTCATATTCACAGGTGATGGGCACAGTTTAGCAGTGAAAACAGAAACAGGAATTCTGGGAAGACAGGCAGGTGTCTCACATGACCAGTGTCTCAAAATGTGTATCACAACTATCCACCTGGAAATAAATTACAATATAGCTAATCACATGCACTACATCTAAAGGCAATGCTTTTGTGGGCACTGTATCTATCTCTCCTCCAGAGTAAGACGAAGAAATCCAAATGCACTGTCCTGGATAGCCCCAGAGATATTGTTTTTAGGTCTTGCTGCTTATCCTAAGCCCTAAAATAAAGTTTATCTTACATTCTTCTGCAAATTCTTTAGACAATATTACGTTAGGTTAAATTTTTACTATCTTAATAAAAATATTTGCTCTCCTGTTGTTGATTTGTTAGTATAAGACTTAAAGAGTTATCAGATCACTTTTCTGATGAAAGCTAGCATGTATCTATCTCTTCATCAGTTTATTTAATGCACTAAGAATCAATAACTTCATGTGACAGATCACAAAAAAAACACCATCCTGAATTCTAGAGAAACACAAGTAACAGAGGACTCGTTCTGTTCTCATGCAAGCCCACACTCTCCCCTCCTGGCTCATGCCTGAGGATGTAACCACTTAAACTAAGTCTTGTCACAGAATCCGTATTCACCCTTACAAGAGGCTGACAAGAACACCCTGGTGGTCTGGAGGGACCAAAATGCGAGAACTTCTTGGTGCATTTAGATATCCTGAAGAGATTCAACTAAACGAATTTACATGTTTATCCTGTTCCAGGTCAGCATGGGCACAGGCTGCCAGCAATGTGCTGTTACCATCAGAGGTGAAAAAATCACAGTTAAAAAGCAGGTGTACAAGATTGTGACAGTAATAAAAGCATTCTTCTCCACACAGTTACTCCAGATTTCCCACAGTAAAACGCAGTGCCAGGACCTGAATCTCTAAGAAGCTTTGCTTCCCTGGCGCAGGAAAGTTGAGCCAATGGGCTCTGCTCAGCCCATGTCCTGGTACACAGCAGCAGGCAGTAATATGCCCCTGAGTCCACAGTTATTACTGAACCCCATGTGATTATCAACAGGGGGGGGGGCGGGCAGGGAAGTAATTAAAAGAAATAAACAGAATTGAAAAGAGTAGCTGAAACCTCCACCAGAGCTGAAAATCTCTCTGAGCATGGAAAACAATGGGAAGAGATGGAAGTGGTTCTTTATTCTGCACCTGAAAGCAACAGGTACTAGTGAAGGGAAAGACAATGATTAGAAAGTAGCCTTATTTCTGACAGTTGTGGCTTCAGATATACTTGAAGTGTTTAATAGTTTCAATTAACTCAGAGAGTAGAACCCAAACATGAAAATGTGTTACAAAAATGGAACACTACTGCAAACCATGTAAAAATAAAACTCCAGAAACACATGTTTTTAAACTGAAGTTACAAAAGAAAACTGACATACTAAAGAGAGGCTGGTGACTGATACAAACTGAACTATACTACTGAAGTTTGGGAAGGAGCTAGCAAGAGCTGAGAACAGAAGAGGTTGTGACAGACTTGGGACAACTACTTCAACGACAGATTACCGGGAGACTCAGAAAGAAGGAAAAGCAGAGCCTGACAAAAAACAGGAGCCATTCAGTCCACAAGAAAGTTTATAGAGATCAGACAGATCTCTGACACAGTAAGATTGATAATCCAATATCCCACCAGAAAAGAAACCCGAGACAGAAAATCATGCAGAGCTCACAGAACATGTGGAGCTGCACACACAACGACAGCCTGGACAAGCAACAGTCCTCTTCAGTGTGGGGGAAGAAATACTGGAAAGGTGATGGATTATATCTCTTCCCTCCACTGATGGAGTGACTAGATTGACAAAGGGGATGATGACAACAACACCAACTCCTCTTAGTATTTCCTGGGTACTTTTATGATACACAAATGCCCTAGGGTATGGTATTGCTACACTTTTCTATAAAATATGCCTTGTTAGTTCCCTTAAATCACATTTAAGCCAAAAGGTCAAAAATCGGTAACAAATTTTATCAATAACTTTCAAAACAGACAATACTGTAATGAATGCTTACAAAAATTACCACCAAATAGACAAAATCTATGCTGATTCATACTTACATCCATATTGAGCTGTCACTGACAAGCAGCAATCGTGGCTCTGGTCCTTGTGCTCACCTTATATTTCACGTTTTCCCTATCACTGAAAAATTATTCAGAAATTCTGGTCTGAGAATTCATCTGCAAGAGATTAACTTCTCATGGAGCACTTTCAGGTGCACTCCTCCACCCCCTCTTAGATCTTCATATTCCTGCACATCCCTTGGTTAAAACACAACAGGCTTTTACCAATCTCACCTTTGAAATGTTCCTGAGATCTAAACAGACTCAATCTTTCATCCTGACTCATTCTGCTTCCCACATTTTTGAGACACAGTCTGTCCATTTTTCTTAATAGTGCTTGTTCACTTCCTTAGATATGCAAATATCTGTTTGTTAGACTAGAAACTATCTTCCATGCTAAACTGGCTGGTAAGTAGCTTCTTACTTCAATAAGGAGATAAAAACATTTCCCCCTCCCTTTGGTAATTCATTTGCATTTTTCAGTGTGTAATGTGACCTCTACTGGAGCTAGCATTCTGTATCAATCTTTACCTGCATTATACAAAGATCTAAATAGAATAAAATGTATGCAGCTCATTAATGACTGCTAACTGAGACCAGTAATGTTAATGCACCATTAATGAACCACTTTGGGATAGCAGTGGGCTTGCAGCAACTGATCCCCACTGCAGCCCCACTGCTTTCAAAGTCAGAGAGTAGAGTAAGAAACATAAAGAAGGCATGTCTTCCCTCGCTTTTGCACAAGGAAGAAACCGCGTAAAACTGGAACTTCTTTTTATTGCCTACACACTAACAATTCATCTGAGAAAAACCAGGAAGAGAGAGTGCCAAGAGGCTCTGGATAACTTTGGAAAGATTAAAAAAATGCCAAGCTAAAACTGGACAAAAAAAAACCATAAAGGGTATACAATGGAAGTACTGTGCTGGAAGTATGGAGAGCTGTTAATGTACGAACGCACACAGGCAAGCTACAAGGAGAGCATTATTATCATGTCTAGCCAATAAAAAAGATACTGAGATTCCTTGGATAATGGCTTAGGTGACCAAATTTGTGCCAAACGTAGGTTTTTTAATTAGCAACTACTGTAAGTGCTACTGAGAAATCCCATTTACAGACATCGGAAAAGTCCATGAAAAGGCAACAAGAACTGAAGAGTTAAATTAAGAGATGTCCCTTTAATCCCACAGCCAGTTCAGAAACAGCGTGACAGGAAACAAAACTAAATTCTTCCAGTACCTTTAACATGGTATCAGTGCAGTGATCTAACAGAATCACGGAACAGGAGATTGAAAGGGACCTCTGGAGGTCATCTTCTCCAAACTCCCTACTCAAGCAGGGCCACCTAGAGCTGGCTGACCAGGACTGTGTCCAGACAGCTTTTGAATATCTCCAAGGATTGAGACTCCACAATCTCTGGGCAACCTGTGCCAGTGCTCAGTCACCCTCACTGAAAAATCATGTTTTCTGATGCTCAGAGGGAACCTCCTGTGTTCAGTTTGTGCCTGTTGCCTCTTGTCCTGTCACTGGGCACCACTGAAAAGAGCCTGGCACCATCGCCCTTGCACCCTCCCTTCACGTATTTATACACATTGATGAGATTCACCCCGAGCCTTCTCTTCTCCAGGCTGAACAGTCCCAGCTCTCCCAGCCTCTCCTCATAGGACAGATACTCCAGTCCCTTAATCATCCTTGTGGCCCTTCACTGGGCTCTCTCCAGTATGTCCATGTGTCTTTTGTACTGTAGAGCCCAGAACTGGGCACAGCACTCCATGTGTGGCCTCACCAATGCTGAGAAGAGGGGAAGGATCACCTTCCTTGACCTGCTTGCAACACTTGTAGCCCAGGACACCATTAGCATACTTTGCTTTGCGGGCACAGTGCTGGCTCATGGTCAACTTCATGTCCACCAGCTCCTTTCTGAAAAGTTGCTTTCTAGCTGGTCAGCCTCCAGCATGAGGTTGCTCCTTCATAGGTGCAGGACTTGGCACTCCCCTTTGTTGAACTTAATGGCGTTCCTGTCAGTCCATTTCTCCAGCCTGCCAAGCTCCCTCTGGGTGGCAGCATAACACTCCAGTGCATCAGCCACTCCTCACAGTTTTGTGCCATCAGCAAACGTGCTGAGGGTACACCCTGCCCTACCATCCAGATCACTAATGAGGATGTTGAACAGGACTGGACCCAGCATTGACCCCTCAGGTACACTGCTAGTGACTGGCTTCCAACTAGACCTCCTACCACGAATCATCACTGTCTGGCCCAGCTGTTCAGCCAGTTTTCAATCCACCTCACTGTCTTCTCATCTAGCTCATGCTTTATCAGTTTCTCTACAAGGATCTTATAGGAGACAGTGACAAAAACCTTACTAAAGTTCAGGTAGAGGATATCCACTGCTCTTCCTTCACCTACCAAGCCA
The DNA here is from genome assembly GCA_013397275.1 of Burhinus bistriatus. Taxonomy (NCBI): domain Eukaryota; kingdom Metazoa; phylum Chordata; class Aves; order Charadriiformes; family Burhinidae; genus Burhinus; species Burhinus bistriatus. The sequence goes on along the minus strand of VYXH01005073.1, from coordinate 77,818 downwards.
GTCATTTCATCATAGAAGGTTATCAGGGTGGTAGAGCATGACTGCCCCTTCATGAAACTATGCTGACTGTTCCCAGTCACTGTCTTGTCCACGTGCCAGGAAATAGTTTCCAAGATTAGTTGTTCCATCACCTTCCTAGAGATCAAGGTGAGGCTGACTGGCCTGTAGTTCCCTGAGTCCTCCTTCTTGAAGACAGGAGTGACATTTGCTTTCCTCAGGTACCTGTCCCAATTGTCATGGCCTTTCAAAGATAATCGAAAGTGGCCTCACAATGACATCAACCAGCTCCCTCAGCATTCATGGGTGAATCCCACCAGGGTACATACACTTATGCATAAAACCAACATATAGTTCAAACTAGAGAACACTGTCATGGGCACTAACAAAAATTTGGAAGTTAATATTTAAGCAGAGAAGGAACTTCCCTAATATAGCACAGATAACCTGCTTCAAAGATATTTTGTTTCTTGTCAAAAAACAGTGAGAAAATTTCCCCTTTTTTCCACAAGATACAACAGAGATTTTTTTGTGTGTTACAAATGTATGAATCCTAGTTCAAATCTTTGTAGTTTTAGCAAATCATACAAGTGCTCTGGATTAACTGACAGATAGGCAGGGAATAAAATCCAGAGCTAGATACTGTCTATACCAACAACAAAAAGGTTGTTATCAGAGAAAATATGTCCCGGGACTGCCAGAGAACTGAAGGCTTTCAGAAAGTAATCAATGCTTTTAGGATAGGATGGCCAAGGCAGTGTATTGCTGTCACTCCAGACAAGTATTTACTGAGGATAGAGAGGCATACTTTCTACAGTTCCCTAAAAGAATGCAGAAGTAAAGTAAGTAATTAGGCAATCAAAAAACCCTAAGCAATCACTCCTGAAACATCACAATGAATTAAACATATCTGAATAGGCATAATATCAGTATTTTATGGTAAACTTATAAATTTGACCAAATCAGAGATTAATCATAACCATTTCCTAAGTTTGGCTTGTGAGTATGGTTAAAAAACTGGCTAAATGATTGGTGAATTTATATCATCTGAATGTCCCTGTTACGTTATTATTATGTTTATGTTTTAGCTGAAGAAGAAAGACCAGACAGTAAGAATGTTAGCGGTAAGTGGCTCTGCTTTCCAGACAAAATTATTACAGGCAGGGATTCTGTCTAAGTCCATGTTCGGGTCAGAAGAGGAAGTTCCAGACACATCTATGCAGACAGGACATCCTGGATTTCATGTGACGCACACAACATACTTCCACATTTAAACCTATAGGCAAGGTGCTGCTTTTAAGGCATTTTTTGGTGAATCAATGCTGGAGGCTGTATGCCTCCTAGCTGAAGGCTATGGGTGGAGCCAGGGTCTCTCTTCGCTATTCTCTATACTCTTTACCAACCTCATTTTCCTAAGGCTGAGACCTGACCCACAGAAACGCCACCCCACGCTACAGATAGTAGCTACAGTAAAGGCTGGCACTGTAGTCTGTGAGCGTGGTCCTCTTCTTATGACCTCTCTCTTCCAGCACAGCCCCTCAACCCAGCATTCCCATTTGGGGACCTCACTCCAGGCACATGAAGACAGTATTGGTCAGCTCTTGACAAGGAAATGGGCTTGGAGGGCGGTCTAGACAGGCAGGATAATAAAGACCCAGGAATAAGAGTATTACAACAAATAAAGCAATAGCATCAACACCTAATAATCTGTAATGTAGAACTACCTACATCTGGAGTTGCAATACAACCATTTGGTTGATGTATCACCCATTGCTGCTACCTATAGGGCATGAATGAAACCAATTTCTTCAGTCAGTACGCCCTTTTTGACTTCTGAACTAATAAATCTCACCCCCTCAATTTAGTTCTTCAAAATGAATTGAAAAAGGAAAGTCAGTTTTCCTGGTTTTTCAACTCCATGTTGAACAAGTCATGGAACTAAACTAAACAGAAAACATCAACATAAATAAAACTTTATTATTCCAATAGCACAAGAAGTTATAATGACCCAAAACTGATACAGCACTTCAACATTCTTTTTTTATGGGGTTTAGCAAATTACCTTTCCAAATTTAGTAGTTTGTCATTCCTTAAGACTTCCACAGAACAGTAAACTTTGAATATTACCTCAAATTTAAATGAGCACAAAAGAACACAGGTCAGTCAGGCCCCCAAAAATCTGCTACAACTTACAATCTGATTCAAAAGAGAATATTTTATGCTTAAAATCTGATTTAAACTTTGAAAAATCTGATTTAAATTATGTTTTAAATAACAGCATTTTGTACATTTTTACTAATATATTTCCTGTAAAACATCTTTCTGTTAGTGTGCAAGTTTTACTCAGAATGCTACTCTGGAGTAAACGCAGAAGTCTTGTCATGTCCAAATGAAATAATTTTTTTCTATACTCAGCAACCATAAGAACTGCAGACAAAGAGCCTATTCCTACTTCTCCAGATATTTTGCATTTTGCACATTTCAGGGTGATGACCAAAGAGCTAAGAAGGTAGCTTGGAACACCGGAAAAGCACTAGCTTGAGCTAAAAAAAGACTGGATTACTTCTGAAGAAATGAAGAATCAGTGCTGATGGAACTGAAAGATCCTGCCTCAGAATACCAAGAAATGCAGTGGGAAAAGCTGAAAAGTATTGCCAGAAGGCTTGAGAGACACAGTTGAAATAGATGAAACACAGACAGACAAACTGAGAAGTCAAAGAAATGAAAAATTTGTCTGAGACAGCCAGTAAGTAAGGGCCTAGAAGCTGAGGAAATGTTGCCCAAGGGACTATGAATACAAACAGGAGAAACAATTTGAGGGGATGAAGAAAAGAGGGAGCTAATGAACACAGAAAGAGAATACAGGCTTAATCCTGAGTACATGATTTAATCACACTTATCTGAACACACCTTGCTAGGACACATTTGCAATTGCTCAGACGTATTCCAATAAGGTTTTGCATCTTCAATGCATAGAATAAGAGGAAACAAAAACCTTGTGGAAAAGCCCATCTTTTCCACTGCTCAAGTATAAAGAGTTGAAGGAGCTGAAGGTTCATGAGGTATTGAAATAGATCACTTCAGCAACTGTTTGGTTATTAACTAGAGATGTCAACACTTTAGATGATCATACACTCTGCTTTTGTGAAGAACTTTACATAGCCAGAAGGGCTGCAGAGAAGTTCTCAGGAACTCTGGAAACGAATAAAACCTTGGGAGAACTGTATGTTGAGGATTACTGAAGGAATAGCTTTACATGGAGAAGTTGTGTTTGAGATCAAACTACATATATAAAAGGCAGTGACAAAGAGAATTCAGTGACCACATGAGCATCAAAGATGTTGAAGGAAAAAAACAGCAGTTAAATAAGCTCAACTAGCAAAAGCCACCATAAAAAAAGAATGTGAGTAAAGCGAAGGTAAAGCAGGCAGAAATCCAGCATGACCAATTGCACCTACTAGGTAACAGAAGCTGAGAACTTTCCTGATCAGCCCTTTTATTGGCAACAGGCAACATACTAAAACAGATGGAGCCTGTTCTCCTGAAACGGCGCTATTTGTCCAAGCACAACCTTGTCTATGCCCCATGTTATAGTGTGGCATTACAAAGCCATGGAGATAAATGTCTGCTCTCAATACTACTAGCCCACTGAACACATAAACTTTTCCAATTATACAGAAAACACAATGGTTTCCCTGAGTAGAATTTCATTCCCTGCCTCATAGATTTAAACATTAAAGTCATATTAAAGAATCATAACAAAGTTAGGTTCACAAACCTTATCTAAACTTGATAACTTATGAATAATTTACATTAAAATAATATAGTTTTTATTTTAAATTGTTTCTATTATGATGACTTTTCTCTTTTAGAATCATAATTTTTCCATACCATCTTGCTTCATTATTATTTACAGAAAAAACAATTTCTGATCATTCTACTTAAGAGAAAAAGCATCCAATTAAAGATTTTGCTGCATCAGTAATGTTTGATGAAGACTATGAAAGAGCATATAGGGTTTTCTTTTCAGAAAACATAAGAATAACTTGCACAAAATAAGTATTGCAAAGTCTGCTAGAAGGAAGAGAATAACCTGCTACATCTTCAGTATAATAGAAGGCACAAAAGAACAACTGCTATGGGATCAGGATTTAATAGTCCTTGAATCTAGAAAGTCTTTTTATTCTGGTTTCTATAAACACAGTTCAGACTACACAGACAATTCAACGTGCACCACAGGAATGTTCTTAAAAATCTTAATAATGCCCTGCAGAGAACCACCACAGTTCTCTAGTGAACTCAGTAAGCTAGCACCCCAAGTCATCAAATCATCTGCACTCTAAGTATGCAAGATTCACACTGAAGTCTGTGAACCAATTCTCCTTTACACCAAAGACATCATCTTCTCCTTCTAAAGACAGACTATAAAACAGCCTGAATGAAACTGTTTTCATGTGGTTCCTGGTCCCTTTTCAGTGCTGGAACGATGTATAACAGTAGTAGTTCAAATGTAAATCAGATTCAAAAGGACTAAGGACTTGTTTAAAGCAAATTATTAAGTAAGTGGAAGATCAAAGCCTAGCACTTCACTGACACCTGAGAATGGAAATGAGAGATGCAGAAGAGGATGAAGAAAAACAAAGGAGAATTGAGGGATTCTTTCTTGGTGAAAGCATTAAAAATATACTGGCTTAAATTAAACAATGACAATTATATCAGTGGAGGTACCGTCTCCTTATCTCATGGCTTTACTTGATGAAAGACACATTATTTTATTTCCATAAGAGGACAGTTTGTTTTGGTTTTTTTCAGGCTATTATTTTGATGCTCCCCAAGAAGATATTTTACTCCTAAAGCCAATTTTGTTCTCTCTCATTTAGCAAACATTGATTTTTTTTCCCCCCTGTCTGCATTTCAAATAGAGCTAAAACAAGCAAGGCTGGTTTGGTTTAATACCTTCAAAGGTGCTGAACCTCCTCTGGCTATCTGGAATAAAAATCCACAGCTGTGACTAGTTCTTTATGGATATTCCAATCCCAATTTTCTTCTTCTTCAAAGCTTCAATAGCTCTTTAAAAGAAGTACAATGCATCCTTCTTCAAAGATGACAGGAAAGGTACTGCACTTTGCATTACCATACATGATATCCCAGTACATTCCTTGCAGTCTGCTCTGCCTGGGAGTTCAGCTTGATGTCAGCCTGCAGTTATTACAGTGATGACCAAGATAGTCATCCACAGAGACAAATTACTAGGGGCTTCAGGAATACCAGCTACCCTGCCAGCAAGAAAAAAATGAAACACATATTTATCAAAAGGCTCTCTTGTCTCTTGCCGCAGCTATATACTACACAAGGAACTTCTATTTGATTTGTAAGTGAATATTCAGTGTTGCAGTGACAACACAAATTTCAGTGAATGGAGTAACATGCTTGACAGAGTGTTGAAGAACAAGATTATAACCTGCCTTTTCAAACTTCAGCACTTGAAGTAACCAATGGAAAAGTTTATAAGCATCAGACAAAAGATGAATAATCCCAACCATCACTTTAAAATCCATAAGAGCACATTCATCCATTTGGTATTTAATGTCCTAGATACTTACCTTTTTCCACAGACATTCTCTCATAATTTCATATTAATTATTTTGTGTAATAAATATATGAGTTAGTTTCATTTGAAAAAAATGTCCAAACACAATTAATTAAATATATGCAATCTATAATACACAGAAATGCATAGACCATAAAAAAATATTCTAGCAACCACTGAAGAAAGGCAAAGAACCCTCATGATAACAAAAACTATCACAGAGTTTTGCTACTTAGTCTATACAGTGGAATTCCCTCCGACAGTGGTGAAGGCTGTCATTCCTAGAGAATCCACCTCTTGAAGTGTTTTTTCAGAATCAGAGAAATATCCTGACTTGTATCAGGATGCAATCTGATCACAATAGTACAGCTGAAATCACAGTTAAGGGAGCACGTCTCCGGGCACCTGAATCTCTGTTACAACTTCTCCACCTGGTCTGCAGAAAATCCAAGCTTCTTCACGCATTCTGGCCTCCCCACATCTCTCATTGTCCATTCCAGCATCTCTCTTCCAATTCATATTATTTGTTAACTCCTCCCCTCTTCTGGTACTTTAATGATGCTCCTCTCTTGATCAAAACCCCTTATTCCCTTTTTGCCCATATCAGACTACTGTCTTTCACATCCTTAGGTGTATTTCTACTACCTGAATTTACTATGTTTGGATGCTGGAAGGGACTATACAGATAACTGAAGAGAGAACTGAACCTTGTATGACTCCACAAGAAAGAACAGTAGTGGCGTCATCAATCCTCAAAACTCCTTTGGGTGTATGTAATCATAGACCCAAAGGAATCACTCATGTAACAGCTTTATCAGCCTTTCTTATGCACAATCATCAGCAAATCACATCTTTTTGCTGCCCTGTTAATGTACCATACTGACATGCCAGGAACTTTCCCCTAGGTCATACTGGCATAGGTCAATAGTATTTGTTCTGATCAAGTCTATTGAATGAGCTAAGATCAGCTTAGCAGGCTTACACGGGAAATTATGTTTAACACATTTCCAGGTACAATGAAGATTTAGACTTCTTGGTCTCCCCTGCTTTCTTTGCAACTTTTGAGGCTTCCACCTTTTGTACTAAAGGTTTTAAGTCTGCTGCAAGCAGTTAGGAAGTATTTTGTGCTTTCTTCTGAACTAAGACTATTAAGTAGTCATCTGCAACTGAACGTGACTAGATTCATTTATTCAACTGGTTTCTTGCAGGTCTGATAATTTTCTGTCCCTCTCTCTTCCTGCAGCACAGGATATCAGAAAACCACAGAAATCTAAGTAATCAGATTTGAGGTTGAAGGTTACACACTGATGTTCACAAACCACTGTAACTACGTGCCACTTCTAGACTTCATAGTCTGTTGAGGTCTACTTTTTTTCAGTGGGCTACCGAATTTGCGGGAGCCTGTGTCTTATTTTGTTTGAAGCGGGAACACTGGTACTTCTTCTTCCTTGCAATATAATATGTCTAAAAGAGCAGTCCTGTTGCAATGAGTTTTTTCCTGTCTCTTTATGTGAAGTTTCTGTATAGGTATATGAACATAGCTAGCGCTGGTGAAGTAGAAAGGATTAAGCCAGAGTGCTCAGGAAAAACATCAACTTAGCACATACCTGAAGCAGCATTTGCCTGCACAGTTCCAGGCTACATCTATCTTCCCTTGGCAGGGAAGCCACCTGATGCAGAGCTGTGTCTGCCAGCCCACATAGGAAATATGTTGGAGGTGATTGAATGGCTCACCCAAATATGCTGAACTGGCAGGCATTGCCATCTCACTGTAATTTTGAATCAATAAAACAACAGTTAAAAGGCATATAATACGAGGTGACTTGAAGTGGCTGTCATTAATTATGTTCTATCTTTTGCTTAGTAACCACCACAACACAGTCTTCAATAAAACTAATCCTAATTACAGTTTGACAAGTTTCCCAAATTATGCTTATGATTTATTTTAGCCTGACAGTTTTGGAAACTATAAGAGCTGTTCATTTCCTTTTTATTTCACAAGTATATCAAGCAGAGGTACAGCCAGAGATAAACAAACACATAAAAAGTGCCAGTTGAACCTCCAGGAACCAGCAAAGCCAGTGTTAGAAGAAACTAGTGTACAATGAAAATATTAAAAATTAAATTTGTAGTAACTACAGTATCGGTTTCAGAAACTCATAAAAAGGTGACACCTTCCTTCTGATCTCTTATTGGAGCAAATTAATCAAAAATTCTCTTCTGTACCTCACTAGCGACTCTGTAAAAAAGTCTTTTCTTTTATCTGTTTTATACCAATCTCCTACCACTTTCAATGAACGTCACATGTAGTAGTGTTCCTTGCAGGATTTGATGAACTGTAGTTCTGCATGAATTCATTTACAGTTTTATTTTTCCCTTTAATAAACTCTCAGTGAACAGCCCCTTAATAATATATTTTGTACTCTCAAAGGCAAAGCAGTTTTGGATAAAAATAAGGGAGACTAGAAAAAAGGGAGAAAGAGAGTAACAAGTAATTTTTAATTCTAAATTCCATCTCTCCAAATAATTCTTATCTGAGTCACGTCAATGTCGCAAAATACACTTTTATTTGTTGCTAGCCTCCTTTTCTCCTGAAAACAAAAGAACAAAAAAGGATGTTACTGTTTCTGTCCAGTTTACAAAAATATTCAGGATAAAATGTTACAACAGGGAAAAAAGAAGATCAGCCTTCATTGCTGAAAGGTACAGCCGAATTTGGAAAGCTATTTTTATGTAACACAGCTTTATAAACTCTTAATAGTTAGCTTATCAACTAGCTTTCTAAACTCCTATAAACGTGACTGGAACCTTCACTCTCCAAAGCTGTTTTTCTGCAAAAATGGCAGCCAGAATGAAATAAAACCTTTAAATTCAAGAAGAATTTCATAATCACACTTCAAAATCATGAGTATGCAGCTAATGAAGGAAGTGTCACGTCTCTCATATTCTCTGGTCACCTATACCTGGCACTGTTCCTGGGAAAGGCAGAATCCTTCAATTGGCTCACACCTGGCTGCTGTTCTGCTCTCAGCTTTGGTAGAAAATGGCTTAATTATGAAAAAATGAAAGACAAAATACTATTTCTGCCTTCAGTTTGAAGTGTGAAGTACACACAACAGCCTTTTCTATACATTTTTGCCTTTAGCTGACGTCAGTCCTCATGTGGCATATGCTGGAAAAAATTATATAGCGCTGGCTGCATAGCTTTAACCCGAAAGCCTTATTCCTGAGAAGTATCAGCCTCAAAGAACACTAAAGCTATTAATGCCCTGCAAGGAGACTGCAAGAAAACTTGCAGGACCGGGCTTCTTTTCTCAGCAAGCCGCTCACACCAGTGCAAAGGCTCCGAGAGTCGCTCCCTGCTCTGTTTGTATGGATCCTTGGCTGCTACCTGGGACATTGTAGGTAATGCCAATTATAGGGGCCTCAGACTCCGGCAGCATTTGCTGAGGACCCTCTGCTTGATCTTACTCCCAGCACAAGGAGGCTGGCACACCTCATGATCCAGAGTGAAGCAACAGATGGGAAGGAGGGGAGAAGAAACAGAATCAAAGCTGTTCCACGCTGTTTGCTCAGAGGTAGCCAAAACAGGCACTGACAGCGAGTAGGCATAGGGAACTGAGGATAGCTTAAGTCCTAATTTCTCAGCAGAAGCAAAGCATGGAGATAGCTTTTTAAAACAACCCCTGAGGAAACACTCCATTTTTTACCCTCTCCCTTCCTTTCTTCTTTCTTTTTCCTTAAACAGTCTCATCCCCTAACAAACAAAATTGCCAGTGGCTTTCAACTTACAGCAACAACCTGGAGGCAACTCATGAGTACTTTGTCAACAACACTAATCTGTAAGCCAAAGAAAAAAAGACTTCCATTTAGAGTTTAAAAAAAAAATAAATAGTTGTTTTCTCTGCAAAACAGGCCTAGGAAATGTAAACTGATGCAGCCGGGTCCCTAGGGCCTGCAAGAATGTAAGAGTTCTGCTTCTGCTCCAGCACTGCAGATCTTTCTTTATCTTGCTCTGTCTGTCTCTCCTACGTGTACACCTTTTTATTCTATTTCACTTACACTTGGCATGTATCTCACAGAAAGCACGGAGAAATGACTCTGTATGCTCCAGTGTCCAGACGTTCCCTTAACACACACATTACTGACCACATGGCAGACTTTTCCCTCGTTATCACTGATCACTGGGGGACACTTCTCCCAAATCAATGAATCAAAATCTATTCAATGATATTTAAGAGGAGAAGCAGCTTTTTTTATGCCCTTGAATTTGGGAGCTGGATACTTTATTGATAGGTTACTCCAGTATCCCATTTTTAAGGACTATTACAAGCAACAGGGAGTATATTGATGTTAGCTAGTTATTTTTAAGTCAGCCTTAAATAGAGTTAAACAAACATACTGATTTTCTAAATCCAAACACCAGTTTGCATGGTTAAAAAAAAAGTGTAATGATGATTTAAAGAGAATAAAGAAGCAGGCACACATCTACTTTGCACTTCAACCAGCTTTAGAAGTTTCTCCTACACTATATGGCTTAGTTAGCAAGCCAGTAGTTTTTCTGGCTGAGGACTGTGATTTTCACACATGCAGTATCTCTTAGGGTAGCCTTCACCAGAAAAGAGCCCAAATAACAAGATGCATTCCTTCTCCTATAACCCAGATCTATCATTGGAATCCTTCACATTCCAGTCTCTTCTCTCATTTCCCCATCTTCTTCCAGAAAACCTGTTATTTGTATACTTCAACCCACGCAGGAAGAAATCTAGTATCTCCACGCCATCACCTTGCAATGTCCTGCTTTGGAAGTGCTAACGAGTGAGGTGACACCCAAACAGTTTTAGCTACCTGCGCTGACAGTGAGTGAACCCTCAACAAGGTATTTCCCACACGGCATAAGATTCCTTCCACTGGAGCACGAACCATTCCATACTGATAACCTGACACTGATTGAAACACATTCATCTCTCTTATTTTATAGAGACGTACACAGAGATGTGTGTGACCCACAAAAAGGCAACACTGTCTTTTTACTGAGAGCAGCTATGGTGGTCTCAGCAAAGCTGACTTTGGACCCAGAATTAAAAAATACAATCCCTCATCCCCTCCGGTGACCATGTAACTCTTGCATCTTGCTTTACTCAAACGCTTTGGTAAGCAGCACCACTGTGAATGAACAGTTGTAAAAAACCCACAGCACAAGCTTCTCCCTTTTTTCATTTGTTAGCCTCTCTCTCCCTTCTGCCCTTCCATCCCTGTCAATCAGTGGCTGCATTATGTGCTGAAGCAAGAGAGTTTACATCTCTTACAAAGTCTCAGATAATCTACTGTAAATGAATGCTTTTATTCATCCAAGTCTTTTCCTTTTCACAATACCTGCAAGATTCCGGCCTTGATGAGAACTGGAAGCACAAGGTTTTACAAATGAATCTGCCTCTCCAGCTACAGCATGGATTTTTCTAAGACCCAGCTCTGGGAAAAAACTGCTTGTAGGAAACCTGACCATGGGCCCTATCAGTACATGAAGAAGAAAGAAACTGAATGGGTTTGGGAAAGTATGGAACTGACATAGTCTGAAAAGGAGAAATAATATGGTACTTAGAGAGTACACACTTAAATCAGTATTCTAGTACCCCCCAAAATAGAAACAATGTGACTTGATACAATTACTGTTACTTCTGGACCCCAGTCGCGACATGTGATTTAAGTGCTAAAAATAGGACATTTTGTCTTTAATGTTATTTAAGTAGCTAGGGGTCCTAGGAGAAAAAAGGTTACCATGTCATGCCTAAATTGTCAGACTTTCCTTTGATTACCAAGAGGCCTTTTTCTCTGACTTGTTTCTCCTTTCTGCTCCAGCACTAAAGTATGGCACTAAGTCAAAAGGTTTCACTTCAAACCAATGAACTACCACATAGGTCTAGGTTCCGTCTCTCCCTCTTGCACACTTTTCCTCCTGCCCACTCCTTACAGACCAATGATAGCTATTGAGTCTAAGTACTAAACAGCTATTTGTTCATAGACAGCTCACCCATTCCTCTAGCAAGCCAGGTAGAGGCTTTCTTCTTCTGTGGAAGAAAAAAAAAAATTGTATATACAATGTTTTATATATAGCACGCTTTAGAATAGATGTTTTAATTCTCTTCCAAAAAGTAATGTCACTTCTGTCGAGAAATCCTGAATGCACAACATTTTCTGGTAGGAATATCAGAAGCAAAAGTCTCTATGTAAACTAGAGTTTGATGAGTTGCTGATACAGTTTGCAGTCAAACACAAGAACAGAACTGGGCGCAATGACGCAGGAGGTACCTTCCCAGGCTGTGTCCCCAACTACACGATGCATTCTGTCAACCTGGCCCTAACAATCCTTGTATTTTCTCCTATTCCAGGTGGTCCCACAGCAAGTCAGTTTCTACCACTGTGAAAATAAGTCTATTTATTAATACCAGACATACAAGTTATCTTTCTGGGGCTGTTACCCAACAGCATTTTAGAAGACATCTCAATTTTGGCAAAGAAAAAAATGCTAGTGGTACTCAGAGACATATGACTGTTTCTGTTTGCTTGTGCTTGCTTCTAAGTCACTTATCTGAAGGATGCCAAGATCATGTGTTCCAAGAAGAGTTAACTGAAGACATTCTTAGCCCTTCCAGAAATCTGACTCCAAAAGGACAGTTCTGCGTGTTCCCTTTAACACACAGTACAAAAAGTAACAGCTTTGAATCTCAAGAGTCTAATCCATAAATCAACCAGCATATATAAACCACATGTATGCTGCGGAAGCACACATAGAACGCAGACAGAAATATTACTAAAAATGTTTCCATCACTTGACATTTCCCACAATTAACATGGGAATTGTTAAGAAACCCCCTTAAGAAAGGGTTTGGGATGCTTATGTAAGCACTGCAGAGGCGAGATATTAACAGCTAAAGTAAACTCTGCTTTTGTCTTTTTCAATTCCTTTCTTTGATGTCTTCCAAAAGGACACCACAACGAAAGGAACATGCTCCTTGGTATTTAGAGTGAAGTTATAGCTGGGAGGAAGCACTTGCTTCCTCAGCATTTCCCCAGGTAACACAACCTTTGACCAAAGAACTCCTCCTAGAAATGCCGATTTGCTACTGAGTGGGATAATTTAGCAACAGCAGCAGCAATGTATGCATGGCATTGGCTTTGTCTCCCACAGTTCAAGGGACACAAAAGTTTACCTAGAGATCACACTGTTGTAGTCTTGTCCTTATTTCCTCAGATTGATCTGTAGTCAAAACATGGTGCTGTGAAAGAAAAGGTAGTGATGTCGATCTATCTGAAACCAAGGGAAACCTTGCTGACAAGCTCCTACAGAAACCCAGGTGCAAAACTCAGCTCCCTTCCCTTGAAGCAGTGAGAAGACTCTTGCCTGTTTGGCACACACAACTTGACAGCAGCACCCGATCAGCTGAAGGTCTGTCCTGCAGACAGTTTCTATGTATGTACTCCAAAGTCCATGCAGTCCTTAAGTTGCTTCTCCAGTCCAGAAGGGAATTCAAATTCATGGCTACCATCTACAAACTTAAAGCTGGAGTCAGATTTGCAGTGAACTGGGATTCAGTGAAGTCTGAAGAGGCTTTTTGCCATCTGCAAAGTGGTCTCCCCATGTTCCACAATTCTGTCTCTAACAATATTTAGAAGCACAATATTAGTCTCTCTCTCAGCCCACCAGGCACCTCATTTTTGCAATGCCCAGCAGACCATTTAAAACACAAAGGCACAGTAGACCCACTTCACATGAACAACATGACCAGTTTAGGAGGCCCATCTACCAGAGCTACCATCAGAGGGTGGAGCTGCTTTCACAGAAGGACATATATTCAGCTATTGCACAGAGACTCTGCTGTCTTGAGAATCTCATTCCGTGGTCTGACACAGGAAGAAACAATCATTAATTATATATAAAGAGACAGCTTCTTTCTAGTGATTTGTGTAATGTTTCCCTCCAATAAAGAGGGTTTCTAGTCACAGAAGAAAGCAGCAAAGGTCAGACAACATTCTTTGGTCCTGAGCCCAGCATTAAGAGATGGATTAGAGCTTGTGAAGAAATTCTGAATTTATAAAATTGCTTGATGGAAGCAGAATGTAGCTTTTTTCACACAGAACAGTTGCAAAAAATTGGCTTGCTGTTTCTGCCAGCTCAAAGCTTTGAATTGATGTCTTGGAAACCATTTCAGGTTTTTCCCATTGACTTCACTGGACATGGAATCACACTTCAAACAGCCTGTATAGCTAAAGCTCTCATTATCTTGCTGTACCTGAAGATTATCCCTTGGGCATTTCTCTGTGATTATTTCCTCCAGATGCTTTTAATCTATCCTAGAAATCATTTAACAAAATAACGTAAATTCTCCACAACTCGATAGAAAAAACAATGGGCTTTCTCAGACAGTAAAAAGTCAATGGCAAATGATTCTCTCTCTTTTTACATAATTTACTTGGCATACACTATTTTTTGATGTCAGTGTACAGGGGACTATACCAGTTCTTCAAGGGACTACAGCCATATCCTTCTTAACAACCTTTTTCACTGCTATCTTGTCAACACTAGCTTGAAAAAAGATCTCACAGTAAGAGAGAACATACATAGAGGAAGAACATTTCTCAGCTGATTAACAACTTTCTAGCAACAATAACAATCTGTCCCTTTACTTCTCCAACTACCTTAACATTATCCCAGACACACTGAAAAGTGGTGACTCATTTCAGGCTCATTTGCAAAGGGAAACAGACTTTTCAACTACTTATGACTTTGCACAGAAATGGCAAGTGTACATAGAAAAAAATTTGAAAGCTAATAAAATACCACTTTGTTGGCAGAAAGAAAAAAAAAAATCACAGGAAAAATCTGACTCATAGAAAAGGGGCTGACAAAGAACCACACAATGTTTATAAATCTGGTCTAGAGAAATGCTGACTTCAGTCGTTGCTTTTGCATTTCAAGTAAGTGATTCCAGACACTCCTTCATGAAACATTGCCTTATATTAACATGCAACTTATGAGGGGACGTCAGTTACTTGCTGAACAGTATTTTTTTTATTCATGTATCTTTAAAAAAGTGAACATTTCAGTGTGTCTTTTAAAAAAATCCAAACGTCCAGGGGAATCTTTCCTGCCAGCTTATTTTAACCTGTGTAATTTCAACAAGCTGATTTACAGCAGTAGCAAATAAACAGTTTTAATGGCCCATGTGCAGGGGAAGCAGGAACAAGTAGTAATGGGCAGAACAGCTTCATAAGCCAGATTTCTCCTGAAGCCAAGATGTGATACAATCACACCTCAAAATAAAGTCTGAGAGGACCCAACAGGGAAGATTTCCCAGACTTGCAGACTCAAAAAGAGACCATGGATTCAAAAGCTCAACTGAAGAGTTCTTCTCAGTCTGGAAAGCAAACTGATTTTTTATTTAACTTGAATCTACATTTGAGTAGCCTAAGACGTGGTCCTTAAGTCACTAATTTCAAGGAAATCCAAGTGGTGATGGAAAGGCTTACTGATCTGTTACTCTTGCTACTAATATTTGTATTTCCAGGATGGGAAAATCCTGATGGAGACAGTGTTGTGTAGAGCCATGCTATGCCGAAGTGCTGTCCAAAAGAGCCAAAGATTCCTCAGGCAAGTGTTAATTGAGAAGGTGACCTCAATCAGTTTTACCATGCACCAACAAGAACATTACTATTCATGGATCTCTAACAGTATGACACATCAATTGGTATATCACCTTTTCACGAACTGCACATGACACTTTAATATAATTTAGTTTACTTGTAACGTATGCAACGACACACAAACCAAGAGTCAGCTAACAATTTGAGAGGAAAGGATTACTTAGAACAGAAAATCTGTATCAAAAATTCCGTTGAACACAGGTGAAAGTAAACTCTGGAGCATCTTTCATTAACTGAAATGTTCTAAACAATTCTTCTTTCCTAAAG
The DNA here is from genome assembly GCA_013397275.1 of Burhinus bistriatus. Taxonomy (NCBI): domain Eukaryota; kingdom Metazoa; phylum Chordata; class Aves; order Charadriiformes; family Burhinidae; genus Burhinus; species Burhinus bistriatus. The sequence continues at coordinate 62,262 of VYXH01005073.1, read as the reverse complement.
ACCATTGAAGGAAATTTGGAAAATTATTTCTTCTGCAATCAGAGATACCACAAAAAAGCTGTTTGAAAGTCTGTCATGAATACTGGCCATATTTTTACAATGAAAACTTACTACAGCCAATTGCAAACAACTACTTATCACCTATTTTTTTTTCCATTCTTATGAATTATAAACCTCAGTACAGTCAAAGACAAAAAAGGTATGCATCCTCATTTGTTCAAAAATGAAATTTCTTGCAAGTCAATAAATGTGTTGCATCTATTTCAACTTCTTCATTTATATTTTATTACATGAATTTTAAACATTTCTTCTGTAAGCACGTTAATATTGACATCTGTTAGCTACCAAACATTCTGTACATTTAATACCACTGCAGATAGAAATCACCTCTTGGCATCCCCCAGCTATGTATTTAAAAATTCAGGGCAATGAGGTACTTAAACATGTTAGGTTTGAGTCAGTAAAAACAAACACGTACTTAAATTTAGTCAAACACATGACTTGTTGAAATAGCTCCTGAATTGAAATCTCCATTTGCAATTTATTCATTTGAATGTATAAGGGCTGCACAACTCTTTCTCTTCTATTATGTTCTTACTGACAAAAGCAGCTATTTTCTATGTCCATTGAGGGTATGCCAGTTAATAGGCCTAAAAAAAACTACTGGATACATTTTAAAACTGCCTTTCCTCCAAAACTGTCTACTGCTATTTGGAAAACAAAAATTAATAGTTTTATTTTTAACCATAAAATACAAGATTATTTCTCCAATTGTTATTCAGCAGGAATGCTTTTAACATATTTAGATATCACTCTACACTCTAACGTTACCCATTCCAGAAAACCACTTTAGCAACACTGTTAATCTTTTTATAAATCAAATTGTCAAGCTTTAAAAACTTTTAAAACCTACAACCTCATAGACATCATACTTCATAATGGCAAATATTTCTGGTCACAAAGATATTCTTCCAGCCTTACACATCACCATATGAAAATATATATATATGGGATGTAATTTATTCTGACATTTTCAGTACAACATAAAACTTTCATTTCATAATCTGTACTATATAAATTCAATAGACAACATACAGAATAAATTTTACGCATCCAACAATACAATTTCATTGAAGAAAAAACAAAAGTATAAATTATATTCTATGTGAAGTATACAGTTTAGGTTGGGTAACAGTGAGTGATGACAGATTTTATAGCCTTCAATGCTGACTTAATCACTTCACTTATTATTTTGAAGCAATTTTGGATTAGTGGGGTTTTAGATGTTGAAGATTCATTTATATACAAACACAATTTACACTATGCTGGAATTTCACCAAATGTAAGCATCCATATTTATATCTCCCAAAATGTACAACTATTTTAAGGCATGATGTAGTGAAGGATTTCTTTGTTTTGTATTTCATCTTATTGCAAAAGAAGAATTGAGCTAGTTGGAAGCAGAACATCACCAACTGAATTAAAAGACCAGCTTACCAACAGGACAGCCTCTGTACAAATTCTGATCATGCCTAGCCATGTTTGATTTATGATAGCTGATGGATTATGGCCTAGTTGAGGCAACCCACAATACACAAATGTGCTATTAGTAGCCATGGTACATTAATCAATGGTGATGAGTGTAAAAAAAATCTAAAATACTCTGATCTCAATATGTTACAGTTTTGCTCAGTTTTAGTGCACAGCAACAGGAAATTTAAGCACAAACTCATCTGCACTGATCATATGCTATACCTTAATTGTACATTCAGCAATGCAGTTGTTCAGAACCCTGTTTTAAAAACCTCTCTGTCTACATAAATACAGACTATGAATGCTCCCTGATCTCATCTTCTAAAATTGTACAACATTTTCGCTTTGGGGAGTGAATAAAACAGTATACTAAGAAATTAACTTTTGTTAATTACATAAAGATTTAAAAGAAACATAAAGGAAGTGAATCAAGTCTGATCCAATTGAATAAAATCTCTTAACTGAAAACAATCTAAATCAGATTTATGACAATTCCAAGGCTTAAATGGGACATCATCTTTTTAAGATAAAGCAGACAGAACATTATCTTCATGTCAGAAATAATTTTTTTTAAGTGCATGTTTTGGTGCAATCCCATTTAAAACAGATCAAGTATGCATAGAGAGGCCCAAGGACAACCAGCTGGTAGTCCACAAGTCAAGTCAAGCAATTCATACTGATTCTCAACTCTGCAACTCATCCGAGCTCCTGGCAGCTCTCCAACCACGTGCCAAATTTGTAGTCTAACAGCACCTGGGATTCCCAATCTCACTGCTCATCACAATGCATAAAAACATGACGGGAAGATGTCAAGCAAAGATTGGTGTAATGGAGAAGAGCTGCACATTCAGGTTTAAAGATGGAGAGCTGGATTCAATGTTAGAACTGCTCCAGTGGATGTAAAAACAAAGTTGAGAGTAGAGAAGGTAAACAAAAGGTTATTTATATGCTGTTGAGTTCTACAACTATACTGCCTTCACAACCATGTTGGCAGGGATGCAGAACCTAACACAGTAACAGAGAAGCTAATATTATCCACAGAGCCAACTGTTCAGTTTACCTGGCAAACCAAACACTCAAGGTAAGATCCAAGTAAGTCCATAATCCCAAATGTCATAAGGTGGGACTTCAGGTGAGATAAATAAAGGGGGAAAAAAAAAAAAAAATCCTTTTTCCTCTCTATTTTAACTGCTAAAGAAAAATTCTTTTTAAAGAACACAAATCTTAGTATGCTGCTAAAATCCATCAAAACTTTATTACATTTTGATTACGTATAAATTTTGAATCTCAAGGAAGTCTCAGATGATAGTTTTAAACAATCAGGTACAGGATTCAGCTTCCTGTTAACTAAGTCTGAAAAACATGACACCACAGAAAAGTATCACACATAAATGAGAAAACAGCTTTACTCAGAGTTGGTTACCATCCTGAAATGGCATACCCAGAAAGACCAGAAAAGGATAGCAGAGGCATTTAGCCCTATAATTATGACATTCAGCAACCAGTCAATCCTTCCCAGGAAAGCAGAGAGGAGAAAATATAAAGGCTGGATTTTGAAGTAAAACTCAGCGATCAGCATAATGAAAAACATAAGCAAAGGTTTTAATATTTCTTTAATGTAAAACCCAATGCATGCATCTGCCATTTGATTTTCACTATCTCTGCTAAGGAAAGAAAGAACGAACTTTTACAGGTGCAACTGTGTAATATAGATGATACCAAAAATACAACCAATTCATGCTGAAAGAAATGCAGCATACTCTATTCATTTGAGAATGTATCCCCTGTAGCAGATTCGTAAGAGGATGAAGAAGATGCCTTTCCTTTACTGGGGTACTCTACACACACCTCTAGAAAGTGTCACTCACAAGAAAAGAAGGAAATGCATCTGAGATGAATTCACAATGCAATGTCTCCATCAGTGCAGGAGATACAGAGCTACTGACAAAACAACTAGAAAGTTGCGTATTGAGGGAGCACCACCAACAAATCAAAACTCAATACCTTTCTATGGCACATACATTTCACTAGTATGCTTAGTTTAAGGAAGAACACAGTGCTAGACTACCAGGATGGAGAAAAGACATCTTACTGAAGCGATCCACCCACATGTGAGTGTTTATCTAAATCCAGTTTTATGAAGGCCTACATCAGAGACGAGGTTTTAGCAACCTGAAGACAAGAAAAGCATTATCCTGTATAAGTGATGATAGATGGATAAAGACATCTAAAAAAGCTTTTAAATATACCTACATGAGCGGTTCTGTATTTTAAAACCATGAACCAATACCGACATTATCAGGAATTTTCCATCTTCACACAAAGAAAGAGCAACACTGCGCTGCCTGCACTTGTCCATAATCCTCAGGTCAAAATGCCTTGATCCTGGATGTGCAGTGAAGCCAAATTCCTAGCTAGGAGTGTTAAAACGAGCTTCAGTGAAGCTCACCAGTCTTATAGATCAAAGAATATGCTGTCACAAGACTGGTTCTGCATGGAATTACCTTCCAAAGTATAAAATAGCTTGCATGTCAAGTCAAAAGTTTTGATATGGAGAGAGACATTTATATTATCTCTAGTCCTATTATGTCTCTGTAGGAGCCCTCTTCCTATATATGATTATTGAAGTGAAACAATTTTACAGCTTCTATGTCTGTCAACTTTTACTTATAGGCTACTCGAATAATGGAAACAAGCTGTTGATGCTAGAGTGTGAGACAGTTCTTTCTCTCTAGGTGAGTTAACTCTGACACCTTTATTTTGCTAACAGCCATCAACAAGGGGTTTTCTGATGCTGAGGTCCCTGATTTTGGTAACACAGATAAAACACACATTACAATCTTTACATACAAATCTTAAGAGTTACTTTGGAATTACATTTAACTTTACTTTGCTGTACCATCTGTGACTATAATCTTCCTGAGGTTACAGTTTCATGAATATTGGCAGCAGAGCTGTCTTAAGTTCTGGATTTCACCTATAGTCCAGCCACCAGTCCCCATCTCCACGTTACAGTTCACTGCTGCTCAGCAGTGCAGCTAAACTGTGGGACCACCCTGAAAAACAGATCTCTGGAAAGAGATGGCTAAAAATAACCTCCCAAAAATAAAAGGGAAGATGACTTTACACCACTGAAGTTAATGTCTCGTGAAACTGCATGTAGGACAGAGTCTGCTTGCCTCATCTTTTTTGGGTCTGATGAGAGAGTACTGCAATGAGGATCTGTAAGTGGAGCTAGCAGCTAAAAAAAGGTCAGGAGACTTGTAAAATAAGGGAAATGTAGCCCACAACCAGTAAACAGGACCCATCTTCCCCATGGAACCCTCAGATAAGGGCCTGAAAGCAAGCGCACTGCCCCAAATCTCTAATTATCCACAGACCCAAACTCACCTCACACTTAGAAGCGACACTCCCTGGTCCCAGACTCCCTATCCCATGGTGCAAACACTCCTTGGTTCCTTGGTCAGTGGCCCCATTGCATGTGACAGCAGAAAGGTGGGAACTATGACCCACCTTGTATGGAGAGCCTCCATAAAAGTCTGTGGCACCTGCTGACTGGAGTTTTATCTATAGATAACTATTTGTATAACCTTAATTAATAGGATTACAGCCATATGCACATAAAATACAGCCAGGATAATACATATATATACTTGCACGTGCCTATGTGTACATACATATGGCTGGAAAGATTGAGTAATGTTAAATGAGCATTCACAGACAAATATATGTAAAGTTTTAAGAGGTTAGAACTACTTGTAGGAAGATTTGCTTTTATTGTTTAAAAATGCATTACATTCACTCATACTGTTTCATTTCTCCACTTCACTATTGCAACATTAAATTATCCTTCAGCTGAGTACTTGGATTTGACTGTTTTACACTCCATATCCACAAATATCAGAGTTGCCACACAGCACGGGTATTTCAATTGCAGAGCACTTTTTTTTTTTTTTTT
>VYXH01005073.1:309-44178 GCA_013397275.1 Burhinus bistriatus | reverse complement strand
AAAAAGGAATAAAAGAGAAAAAAAAAAAAAAAAAAAAAAAAAAAAAAAAAAAAAAAAATCTAAGTCAGTGAGTGACAAAAAGGTTCCCCCAGATTCTCCACAGTTCCCAATAGTAAAAGAGGCTGCTAAGAAGTCAGAGGAGTCCACAACTGCCAACAGCATCCACAGACATCTGACTGCATGTAAGTACAGTAAAAAAGCCTGGCCAAAACCAGTCTATTAGTCAAGAGCATCAGAAGAAAGTAGTTCGTATAGAGAACACTAGCTGATTTATTATAATCTCAGATGAGGAGCACTACTTTCAATTGCCAAGGATCCATGGAAATAGACCTCAATGACATAAGAAGTGAACTAATGAACACAGGTCCCTCTGATATAGCAACACATTGGAAGCACCTGAATGACCTCAGATACTCTTGCCATATAGCGTTCGATTGGGTGACCATATAGAGTTTGATTGGGTAACCACACAGATGACGGAAGTGCTTCACCAAGGGTTGCAGGTCCCTTGGTCCCACACACACACCCCAGCCCACAGCACTGACACTAGCATATTGCTCAGTAGCTCATACAGCACCTGCGTAGTAAGCTGGTCAGTATTTCGACAACAGAATTCTTTTGAAAAAATAAAATGTATTTTCAACCAAAATAATTATATTTGATTTAGTTCACTCTTGTTAGAACTAGACAACATATGAAATAAAATTTTTCATTCTTTAAAACACCTACATCTGAAATAGAACATTTTCTACAAAGCTGACACTGTTATTAAAAAGCTTTTTAAACTACATTCTCCAATTTTCACTCCCACTTGAAGGCATTTCACATTTAATTTATAAATAAAATGAAAAATTCCTAAAATGTCCCACACAGAAAATTCTGATTTTCCTTAAATCCTTAATGAAGTATGCAATCCTTTGCGGTGGTGACAGCAGTGTATCAGGTGATAGTGCCAAGGCTTCAGAGAGCACAGGCATGTTTTCTGTATCAGTGCATCCTCCTGATGCACTCCTTCCACTGCTGTAGCTAATGCTGTTTTGTCTCCTCCTTCAGAAAAAAATCTTTAACACTACTGCAAAATCACTATTATAGAAAGACTACAGTGTTTTCATTTTCAGTCCTTCTATTCACCCATGAGACTATTGTCCCTAACCTTCCATTTTCCAGTAAAAAAAAAAAAAAATAAATAAATTCAGCACTCCTTCAGGTTGAAGACACTAGCACATGCTTAAACATAGTCATCTCAGTGTCCGGCTGAACTGGGAACAAACATACCTATGTTCATATGCAAAGCAAATTTTGAAAAACATTTATGTCACAGAGTGTTTTGAAATTTTCATTTACGTTAAATAAATTTAACCTTACTATAGGATACAAAACTTGCAACCTATTTTCTATAGTATCACTACAGAATAACTAAAGTTTTCCAGCAGTATTTCATATTAACCCAACAATTTTACTACAAATACTTGATGAAAAAATACAATTGTGACTATTCCTCCTTTTCTGTTCCAAAGAGATCCAAACTAGAACATAGTCATGCCTCTCTCCTCCCAGTTTCAGGAAGTGACATTGGAAGAAACAGATGAGCCCAGTCTATTAATACGCGGCTCCGTGGCTGGTGTCACTGCCACAATTTTGGGTTTTTCGATAACGGGATGGCCTACATGGCAGCAGGCTTGCTGGCATCAGATGGGATTCACCTTTCTGAATGGGGGAATAGGCTCTTTGCTCATGAGCTAGCAGGGCTCATTGACAGAGCTTTAAACTAGGCTTCACGGGGAAAGAGGGGCAACATCAGGCTTGGCCGTGACAACCTGTGGGACGACAGGCAATGGTTAGAGGGACAGGGTGCTAGCGAGGGCCTGCAGCCTGTTGTTCTGAGACATGCTGGCTACACTGCAGCACACGAAGTCTTACAGAGATGAGAGAGGGGCTCCTGAGGTAACAGCAGCCAAGAGAGATACACCAGTGAAATACCCCAATAGAATTAAGGGATGTTGCTCTAAGAAAGTGACATGGTCGACAGCCCAGCTGAAGTGCCTCTGCACCAATGCATGCAGCATGGGCAACAAACAGGAGGAGCTGGAAGCCACTGTGCTGCTAGAAATCTATGACCCAGTTGTCATTACTGAAACCTGGTGGGATGAATCCCATGACCGGAGTGCAGCTATCAATGTCTACAGGCTGTTCAGAAAGGACAGGCGAGGAAGGAGGAGCGGAGGCGCTGCCCTCGATGCCAAGAAATGGATAGAGTGAAGAGTTGTCTCTGCAGAATAGCCATGAGCAGGTTGAAAGCAGGTTGAAAGGTAAGAATAAGAGACCAAGGCAAAAAAGGGAGTCTTGTGGTTGGTGTCTACTGCAGGCCACCCAATGAAGGGGAGCCTGTTGATGAAGCTGTCTTACTCCAGCTACAGGCAGCATCGCGCTCACAGGCTCTCGACCTGCTGGGGGACTTCAACGACCCTGATATCTGCTGGAAAAGTAGCATGGCGAGCTGTAGGCAATCCAGGAGACTCCTGGAGTGCATTGAAGATAACTTCTTAAGCCAGGTAATAGATACCTCCAACAGAGGGGATGTGATACTGGACCTGATGGTCACCAACACAAGTGAGCTAATTAGTGATGCCAAGATTGGAGGCAGCCTGGGCTGCAGTGATCATGCACTGGTGGAGTTCACAGTCCTGAGGGATACGAGGCAGGTGAAGAGTAAAGTCAGGACCCTGAATTTTAGGACAGCAAACTTCCAGCTCTTCAAGGGGTTAGTCAATAGGACTCCCTGGGAAACTGCCATCAGGGACAAAGGAGCAGAAGAGAGCCAGCAGATCTTTAAGGATGCTTTCCATAGAGCACAACAGTTCTCGATCCCCAGGTGTATGAAATCAGGAAAGAAGAGCAAGAGACTAGCATCGCTGAGTTCAGACCTGTTGGTCAAATGNCTGGGAAACTGCCATCAGGGACAAAGGAGCAGAAGAGAGCCAGCAGATCTTTAAGGATGCTTTCCATAGAGCACAACAGTTCTCGATCCCCAGGTGTATGAAATCAGGAAAGAAGAGCAAGAGACTAGCATCGCTGAGTTCAGACCTGTTGGTCAAATGAAAGGGCAAGAAAGAGATGCACAGGCAGTGGAAGCAGAGATAGGCATCCCAGGAATAGTATAGGGACGCTGCCCGGTTGTGTAGAGATGGGGTCAGGAAGGCCAAGGCACAGCTGGAGCTGAACTTGGCAAGGGATGCAAAGAATAATAAGAAGGGCTTCTACAAGTATGACAGCCAGAAAAGGAGGGTCAAAGAAACATTGCACGCATTTTTAAAAAGGTTACAAAGGAGGACCCTGGGAGCTACCGACCTGTCAGCCACACCTCATGGAACAGATCCTCCCTGAAGCTATGCTAAGGCACACGGAGGACAGGGAGGTGATTCAAGATAGCCAGCATGGCTTCGCCGAGGGCAAGTCCTGCCTGACCAACCTAGCGGCCTTCTATGATGGGAATGACTACATCACTGGACACTGGAAGAGCTACAGATGCTGTCTATCTGGGCTTCTGTAAGGCCTTTTGACATGGTCCCCCACAACATCCTGCTCTCTAAATTGGACAGAGAGGAATTTGATGGGTGGACTGTTCAGTGGATGAGAATTGGTTGGATGGTCGCATCCAGAGGGCAGGGGTCAACAGTTCAATGTCCAGATGGAGATTGGTGACAACTGGTGTCCCCCAGGGATCCATATTGGGACCAGTACTGTTCAGTATCTTCATGAATGACACACTGGGATCAAGTGCACCCTCGGCAAGTTTGCGGATGACACCAAGCTGAGTGGTGCGGTTCACATGCCTGAGGGACGGTATGCCATCCAGAGGAACCTGGTCAAGCTTGAGAAATGGGCCTGTGTGAACCTCACCAGGTTCAACAAGGCCAAGTGCAGAGTCCTGCACCTGGGTCGCGGCAAACCCCTGTATCAACACAGGCTGGGGGATGAAGGGATTGAGACCAGCCCTGCCGAGAAGGACTTGGGGGGTGAAAAGCTGGACGTGAGCCAACAATGTGCACTCACAGCCCAGAAAGCCAACCGTACCCTGGGCTGCATCAAGAGAAGTGTGGCCAGCAGGTCAAGCGAGCTGATTCTGCCCCTCTACTCTGCTCTCGAGAGACCCCACCTCGAGTACTGCATTCAGTTCTGGAGCCCTCAGCACAGGAAAGACACAGATCTCTTGCAGCACGTCCAGAGGAAGGCCACATAAATGATCAGAGGGATAGAACACCTCTCCTATGAAGACAGGCTGAGAGAGCTGGGGTTGTTTACCCTGGAGAAGAGAAGGCTCTGGGGACACCTTACCGCAGCCTTTCAGTACTTAAAGGGCTAATACAAGAAAGACAGGGACAAGTTTTTTAGCAGGGCCTGTTGCTACAGGACATGGGGTAATGGCTTTAAACTAAAAGAGGGTAGATTTAGACTAGATAGAATGAAGAAATTTTTTACGATGAGTGTACGGAAACACTGGAACAGGTTGCCCAGAGAGGTGGTAGATGCCGCATCCCTAAAAACATTCAAGGTCAGGTTGGAGGGGGCTCTGAGCAACCTGATCTGGTTGAAGATGTCCCTGCTCATTGCAGGCGGGTTTGAACTAGATGACCTTTAAAGGTCCCTTCCAACCCAAACTATTGTATGACTCTATGAATCTATGATTTCTGATGAGATATTTTTAAAAGATATGCCACAGCATAATGATTACGCAAGCAGCACATTGAGTTAGTTGAAAGATCGTTATGTTGCGATTGTGAAAGATATTCTGCAGCATATACAGTCACTACTGCCTGCTGCTACCTGGCATCCTCAATAAGCTACCTGAAGTTATGATGTTCGTCCTTTATATTCAATGGAAAGGTTTTGATTATTTTTTTCGTTTTAAATTTTTGGCACCTGTAAGTCTATAACCTTCTTTTATGAAATCATCATTACATACACCTGAAGCCGGGTATGAAAGGATACACAGAAAGTCTGATGCACGTGCCATGTTTAACCCATCTGCATATTTCTCCAGGAGAACACTGCCTGTAACCCGTCATTTAAAGACAAGAAACAAATTCCACAACTTTCTTATAAAAAATTTATGCAACACTCTCATCTAGCAACATCAGTTACTTTATCTATCTCCTACACCATTAGCTGTGAGACTAATAAAGCTACTCAGCAGGCAAGGGATTTAATGAAATACATCCTGAGTTCCTGGAAGGATCACTTGTGGTTCCAACTCTCACACTTCTGATCAAATACAAGCTCTCTTCCTGCTGCTGAGCAATAGGCTTTTCTAGATCTTGATCAAACATGCTACAAAGGAGGGAGGGTGTAATAATATGGTGTAAAGTATTCAAGTGTGTAGGAGAACAATTGATTGTGGTGAAAGGGAGGAGGAGAAAAACCTATTTGAAAATAATGGAAATTGACAGCTTTTACATTTAGGTCACTTGAGCAGCAAAACAAGTTCACAGCAATTCTTTCAATAAGCAACAATACAATTAAGCATATGTACTAATCATCATTAATAAACCACATAAGTCAGCATAAAAAACCCACAGCCTTCCACCGTTACAGGCTCCCAGTTTCCACAAATATTTTCAATTCTGTTCCCCATGTTAGGCTGAGGCATCAAGATACAAATATTACAGATCAAGCATCTCCCAGTGGCTATCTAATGAAAGTAAGGACCAAAACAAATAGCATTAAAAAAAAAAAAAACCAAACCACAACCCACTTATCAGTGAAAGGTCTCAAGTTCTCTTCCCATTGCCTAACAAATTTAAGTACTGTCTGCTTACTGCTCCTTTCAGTGCAAGGCTGGAGAGGGGACAATTTGGCTTCCCTTACTCTGCAAGGAAGAGATGAAAAATTCCTTACTTATTGCTCCTTCTAAATTAACCCTTACCTTGAAATCTAGTACATTCCAGTCTTAAATCTCCTTTAAAAAAGCTGACTTAATCTCCCGTCTCCAGGTAAACTTCATGTTCTAGGGGAAATCTTACCTAATTTTGGCAGGGAATAGGGCACTTTAAAATAATCTTCATAAAATTCAATGAGTCTCCTTGTAATATTTAGAGCATAGTCCCCCGATCCTCTTCGGATTGCATCAGGCCTCGCATATAACCGTACCTGTTAAAAAACAAAGCAAAAGACTGATCATTTCAGCATCTACATTTTAAAGCTATCCTACCTGCAGAGGTGAACTATTCTACAGTTGTTGTGAGGTGGCAGGACTATTCTCTTAAAGCCAAATGTTACTGCCATATGTTTGACAAAGCATGTCATAGCTGAAAACCAGAACTTCCACAACTAAGGTTACAAAGATGAGAAGTTACAATCTCCTATTTGTTTGTGTTGCCAGATAAAAGGCTTAACACTCCTTGCATCAAAATAAATATTCAAAGAAAACACTTACATGTGTTTGTTAGAGATATGATGGGAGAGTGGATTAGTATAATGGTCCTCTGCCCACACTGAATGTGGGCAGGGTGCAGCGACTCAGTAGGAGAGAAGTTCACGGTTTGTTAAAGGCACATTAGATCGAGCCCTGAAAGTATTAGTAGATTGTAGAGGGAAAAAAAAAAATCGTTCTCTTTTCTCTGGCAGTGACACAGTTACCCTCGATGAGCTATGGAAGACTACAAAAACAACCATTTATAAGCTCATTCATGTACACAAACAACATTCCTGAAATCTCCATGGCTGCTTCAGGTCTCTGTTTTCAGAAAGCAGTAAGTTAAAGCTGTTTATACAAGCCACAGACTGCTGTGTTCAGTATAAAATAGCTCACGCATTTGACTACATGGAGCACCAAAGAGAAGAGAACTCACCTAAATAATTCAGCACCGAAGCATGACCCGCTTCCCTCCTGATTAAAAGGTAGCGGAAAGCACGGCCAGGTTATTCATTTCCCTATCCTCACAGTCCGTACTGCGTACTGCCTCCTTAGTGCAAAGATGACATACAGCTGAGAACTGTTAACCAGGAAAGGGATAGAAAGGAGAGCCACTTTTTGCTCTCCCTCCTCATACACAGTCTGATGGACCTAGCCAAGGGGAAGCAGTGTGTGCTTTCTGGCTGTGGCAGAAGGTCTCTCCCTGCAGTACATAATGACCTGATACAAACAAGACTCTACTAAATGTCAGTCCTAATAACAATATCTGACTCGCTAATACTTTCTGTGGCAGGATTAAATCCCAGCCAGGGTTCCGACAAAAGCAGCAGGGCAGAAATCAGAAAATATCAATGCAAACATGAAGCAGAAATATCAGTTTTGAAATGTTTCTAAACGCTGTATTCTGGACCAAGAAAAGCCAATAGCATTTTTGGCTTCAGTGAAAGCATTACCAAGTATTGCTTTACTGCTCTTTTCCTGAACCAGTTCAGTTACGTGAATGGAAACCAGATATCAAACCTCAGTACACTGAACCTGTCAATTCTGTTTTAACCCACTATCTCCTTGTTTTCACTACTCAGACACATTATTCTGCATTCTTACTGTATCTATCTTTATATTTTTTACCTTTGTATTGTATTACAGACTAAATGCACAATCAGCCATACATAGTTATCATTTGTAATGTAAAATAGATAACAGTGTAACCTAATGAGACATGTAATAAAGCAGACTTCTCATAATTACCACCTGAAAGCATATAAACCACTATCTGAACACCTCCAAGTCATTAATTTTGTTTATTACTTCCTTCCACAGTTAACAGTGACATGTACATTAAATGTTCCCTGATCTGCTACACTAAATATATTTTTTAACAAAATAGATATTAACCACAGAGATCCTAATTCAAACATCTCAAAACCCTTAGTTTATGGAAGGGTGGTAAGAATCACAATTAGATTTGTGATGAACACTGTTTTGTATCATTAAACCTTTATACACAATTTTGCATAATTGCTTTACTGGCACAGTTGACTGTATCAGCAAATTAGGAAAAAAAGAGTCAGCCAACCAAGTATGCAAAAAATCATTCAATTTGACAGTGGCCAAATGTGTCCATAATAAGGAATAGGACAACAGAAGGGAAGAAAAAAATTAGGTAGATACAAGAAAAATCAAAGTTCAACTTACTGCATTACAACGTGCATCTTTTGGCAAATGCAGAAAAGGCATTTAATGCTGTCTGAGATGGAGCCCAGGTACCAAAGCTCAAACCCCACAATGCTGCAAACTTTCATTAGCCACCTGTCTAACGCTGAATATAGTTTTATTTTGCTTGTAAAGTTTCCTTGGGTGCCTCTCTGCCTGCCCAGAACAGCTCCAGACTGCCAGGGCTCCATGGCTCACACCAAGGTCACCCCTAAGCTGGAACACATTTTAGAAATTACCCGTGCCTTTGCCCAGGTCTCTCACAGGCTGTGAGGCAACAGGCATTGCCGAAGCAGGCCAGCCACTGCCAAATGCTGGGTCTCCTTTCTGCCTTTCACTCAACAACCACTGACCGTGAAATGTATGGAGGGACCTTAGAGGCACCATCGCAGCCTCAGCCCTCAGAAAATTCCCTCTTAGTTAGCAAAGGGCTACCACAGGGGACAGTCTGTGACACTGCCTACCTGCCTGGCTGTTTTGGATGACACTTTCTGAGGTGTCACTCACAATATAAGGAGCATGGTCCAGAGTTCAGTCTAAAGGCTAGCTTGCATAAGCTTGAAATTGAAGCCCCTAACTTTCACACACCGATGTCCTTTAACGTGTATGGGCTTATCTTGATCATGTTTTACCTCCAAGTCCATAAAATGGGGATTATATTATTTCCTTAGCTTATACGAACATTCTGAGTGTTACATAACAAAGAATGTAAAGTTTTCAAATACTGCTCCAAAGAGGAGCTTAAGTAAATAAAACAGAACGAAGATTAAGACATGAGATTTGGTTAGCATATTTTTTGTTTGTTTGTTTACTGCTTTCATTTCAAAAGGGAGATAGGCTATGTTACTTTATAACTACGTTGGACTAACAATAATGCATAATTATTATATACTTTCCCATAGACTATTTGATCACTATACTAAGAATTCAATTTTACATTAATTTAAACAAGAGAAAGAACAGAAAATGTTCTGCAGGGTCAGACCTAAGTATAAATAAAAGTAGTACATGTTCTCCTACGAAAGATAAATAGGTTTCTAGCTTAGGTGCATAATTCATCACTCACTGCAATGGCACCTACCGCCCTGCAAATATTCTTGAAGCTCTTTTTCACAATTTTTGCAAGATTAGGTTGTACTATTATTTTCATGTAAGAAAGTAGAGAACAAAGAGAGACTGAGAGTAATTCTGGGTGCCTATCTTGACACCTCTCAATGTCAAGTATACTTAACAGTTTTATTGCACATACTTAAAGCACTGTTCTCATTATATCTTATTGCAGTAATGAACACTATACAACTTTGAGTCTGGTCACAGGTGCCTTAGTTTGGGTATTAAGAAAATTAGTAACACACGATTAGTGACTAAATGAGACTGCGTCAGTTTATGAGATTTGCTGAGATTTGCTTGCCATCTCACAGCAACTCTGGTGGCAGAGGCAGGGAGGGAATCCAAAGATGGCATTCAGCCTCACGGCCACCTGACAGCCTGCACCAAGTGCCTCCCACCTCTGGGAAGGGTATGGACTGTTCAGACAACAGGCATATTCACAGCACGCTGGTGTTGTCCTGATGCAGCATAGTTCCCTGTGTGTCTTAAATGACAAAAATACCGGAAAAATATTATGACGGATCATGTTAGTAACGCCACTGTCATAATACCTATGAATATAACAAAGTTCACATGGTTTTGTTAACTCCTTTGCACCTACGTTAGCAGCCATTACCAATTTTTCAACAGAAGTTCTGACTACTAAGGAAAAAAAAAAATCCAAACCTCTCATTTCTCTCTCAAATGGAACCAGACTGACTGTCTCCTTCCTACCACAAGTTTCGGTAACTAGGTTTGCACCTGCAGCCCTACAGTCCAGACCTCCCCTCTGACATTTATACGACGCTGTTGCTCTTAGATCGCACAGACACTGATGGAGACCAGACACACTTTGCTAGAAATCATTTTCACTTTTGTTAATAGCAGAACAAGAAGTTACTAGAGATCCTAAATGAAATTGCTGCAATGTATATTTTCTCATTCTTTTATAAAGTGAGCAAAAATGTGAGTTGTTTCCCCTTGTTTCCTCTCCAGAAGCCCTGGCCTATTTTCATCAGAACTTTAAATAGAGACACTACAATAGCCACACTCAGATAACACCACAGAAAAATCATCCTGAAGGACTGATTTAAAAATATTAGTAACCTAACTGAAGTTCTTAGAATGACTTTGGCAGCATTATCAGATAAATATGAAAATATTCCCAAAACTTGTATGGCAAATTCCATGTATTTGTTGTAAGTGATCAATAGTCTACTGCTCTATAGTTCGTCAAAAGTATTTGCTGTACAAAAAGTGTACTTTCACAAATAATTTGTACATACTGCGACATTTTCTGTAGTCTTTCTTAATATTTCACCATTTGTTGCATAAAATAAGTCAAAGTAATTTAAAAATATTTGTAATACCAGGTTGCCAGAACAGATTAACGTGATTGTAAAATGAGAGCTGTTTCCCATGGTGAGGGACAGTTGTGATATATGCTAAGAAATGTGCAACAGATTTAGAACAAATCATATGTAACTAAAGTCAGGTTATTAGGTACTGTGCATGAGAAAATCTTCCCGTCTACAGAAGGTAAAAATTATTCATCAAAAAGAAGAGTTTTTCTTGTCTTATTACTTCAGAGTGTTTCAAAAAAAATGTGAATTAGTAACTATACACAAGGTACAATGGGTAAATTCTGACAAGTACAAACTGTAAATAGCAATGAACACCTTAATTTCTGGTGAATACTACATTCACTAAAAATGTTTCCATTGTACCACAGTGATAATTTCAGCACATAGTAAACAGAGGAACGGGTTCAGAAAAAGCAGAACAGTTCTATTTTGACACTTTAGAATCACTTTTTTTTTTTCATTAAAATTGAAGTACATGAAAAAAAGAAAAGGATGAAAGGGATGAAGAATGGTAAGGAAAAACCTGCAGTCATTTTTTCACATTCTGTGAAATACTTCAGGTCAAACTGAAGGCTTTGTTCAGTTCTGCTTTCCAGGTAGGAGGAATACGGAATACATTCAGCATTTTGACCATGAAAATAAAAAGTAAAAATCCATTATTTACACGTCTAGTTGCAAAAAGACTGCTGTCCAAACTTCTCCCTCTGCAGGAATTCACCAAAGGCAAAGAAAGACCAGAGAGTACCACACTATGTTTTCCCTCTGGCACTAGAGGAAGACACTGATAACCTTTGCTAGAGGTGCCACAAGCCTGCCAACCCACTTCCCCAGGGAATTAAGGAAGCTGACAACCTGGCAGAAATCAGGATGCTACAGCAAGAGGCTTGAAAGCCTTAAGCATGCCATACACTAGCGCCCACCTCTTACTTTAAAATTAAATACCACTTCTCCATTTGAAGACTGTTCTTGAAGACATTCTTCTGTATGCCACCTTCTATTTTATGTGTGCATCCCCTTTGACATCTTTGTTCTTACAGCGGTGTTATCTTTTTAGGGGAGTGTCACCTTGCTTGATATCAAAGCATATTTTTATTCTTTTATTTATTGTAACAGTAAGGTTTGCTGATCATGATAATCCCATCTAATAGTCTGAATTCATTCTGCAAGGTGTCTTTTCTTTAGATGTTTCATCATCTTTTCCATGTTTTAAGACCACTGCAATTGCCATCACTGCCTTCCCTGATGCTCTGAGGAGATCACAGCTCACTGAATGAGAAATACTGCTCCAAGGGAATAAAGCGCACCTCTGCTTTAGCAAGGGAAGGCTTGTGAGAGCAGATGGCTCATTGGGCTCTAACAACCTAACACAACACCCGCTGACTTCAACTGAATACAGGGGCTTTAAATCAGACTTCCAGAGGAGGCATGACCAATCCAGGCCCTGGGCTAGGGACAGCATCTGCCATGTCTACAGTCCGTGTTTTTAGATCACCATTCAAGTAGTCCTTGTTAGGCTGAGCACAGGGGAAAAAAAAGGAAAAAAAAAAAAATAGTCCTTTAAATGGCAGTACTCTGGTCATGATCACTGATAGTTCAGATTGTGAGAAGCACGACCACTGACTGGATCTTACACTTATATCCCATGTGCTATACGGAAAATAGCTCTCTGCATCTTGAAAACATCCTGACGCAGAATTTACACGGTAGTAACCATTGCTGTATCTCTCTCACAGCATCAGGTACAGCAAGGCCAGCTTTGCTGCTGACAAGGGGAGAAGATGCATCTATAATCCCAGCCCTTGGTTCACACCATCTGATTCCTGGACACTGCCACAAATGTGACTGCACAAAAGCACCCCCAAAGGTACCCTCCACCACAGACAGCCTTTGCCCAGCCCTGAATACTGTCACATCACATAGACCTGTGGGACCACAAGACACCTGAATCTCTCTCTCCTTTCGCTTGGCACTATTACAGCATCTTTCCAAGCAAACATGGCTAATGTTCCAAGGATGGCACCTACCTGTTTTGCTACTGCCTAGATTTCCCCTCCTGCCTTTTTCTGTCTTCGGTCTATTTTGCTATATGTACTTAAGTTTGAACAGATTGGGACCCATTAGGGGGGGTGGAAATTGAGCAAAAGTCTGATGACAGCCTTAAATCTTGTTGTTTTCTCAGGCAAGCATGGACTAGGTAACCTTGTATCAACACAGGCATCCACTTCACAATTAAGCATAGTTTCCCCTCCCACCGACTTCAAGCAGAATTAAAAGTAACTTTGTCAGGTGTTTTAAAGCTCAGAGTGCTTTCCCATTACAAAACACATGTTTCTGCCCATCAACTGGTGTCAGCAATGCCACCCTCGGAATAATGCTTGTTCTTTAATCCCTTCCTCAAAGCCAGCAGACTCCACATAAAGCACTGTACTTTGGAGGCCCCTCCAAACTAGCTTGAGTCCTCTGTGTGACTACACCCACAGGCTCAGCCCAGCGCTGGTACATCTGGGATGTCACTCATGATGATCTAAAAATCTCAGTTCGGGAAAGCACTTATGCATATGTTTAGTTTTAAATATGTCTTTAACCTCAAACACACATTTACATGTTTGAGAAGGCCCTAAACATTTCAAAAGAGCAGCCGCTTACAAATTTTATAAAGGCGGAGAAAAGTCTTATGCTCTTTCTCTCAAGATCTGTAATACTTCTGCAGCAAGTGAGACTCAGCTGAAAGACACATGCATTATCTCTGTACTTCAAAGCTTCAATTTACTTGATAATCTGAGATCTCTTTTATCTTTATTTTGCTTACTGACAATTTTAGGCACAGGTATTCCTTTTATTATTGTTACAGAGATAAATATATGTTTACATTACACATTTAATATAGCAGACAGATGCCTGGATGCAACAGTCTTTGCTGCAACCTCCCTGGGTCACTTCTGCAAACAAGGCATTGTGTCTCAAGTGAGTTTTTAAATGTGATAAATTCAAAAGAAATAACACTTCGCTACATATGCAAACAAGCTACAAGCTAAGTTCCACTAAGAATGTGCATGAGTTGTTTCACATGTGTGCATAACTCCACAAGTTTTGTGTGTTCAAATGCAATAAATTTTACAACATTGATGAGTGAAGGAGAGAAATAGAGAGGTGCTGTACTGAAATAACAATTCTGCTGTAGTGAACATAGTTAAACTTGATAAGGGGAAGAAATGACAGAAAAATGCCTTGTTTCAATCTCCTATTCATTATTCATCACGGACAATACCCAAAACAGACTGTATGGTAATGAAATGTGCTTACTGAATACTGAAGGCACAGCTCATCTTTATAAGGAGATGACTTTTCTCCAAACTGAGCAGTCACACACAGCACTGCACTGAGCCTTTATTTTTGGAGATAATTACAACCAAAAATGTTTTAATAAATTTAGGATTTTTTTTTAAAGCTAGCTGGAAACAGTGAGACATCAATGACCTGATACTTTCTAAGGGAACACTGTTGTGCTGGAGATTCAGTGGAACTTTTTTTAAAATAAGAAAACATCCTCTTTGCATCCTCTTTCAAGACAGCTTTAACTGGTTTAATAAATCAGTTAAAATAAGAAAAGTTGCCCCTAAAAATAAAGTTTATATGAAAGAAATGGTCACAGAGGGAGTTATACTGGCAGAGGCGTCTCAGGAAACAAAATGCAAGCACATGGGTGCCTGAACATTGTTGCAGGACAAGGGGAAAGAGGCTTTGAACAGACGTAGCAGATGTTCCTAAATGAAAACTCGAAGCATGATCCTGAAGGAGAAAGAAGTGAAAGAAGCTCCTGGGGTTCCAGCTGACAGTGGGAAAATGAGGAATATTAAGCAAAGAGATTGCCATGTGTTTTCAGAGTTGTGAAGGGGATGGGGGGGGTCGACAGGGAGGAATAGTTTAGTGCATCTCCTTTCTAAATAAACATGACTGCATGGAAGAAGAGCCTAGTTGCCTCATGAATTTCTCATCTGAACAAAAACAAATGCAAGTGTTTGCTGACTGCTCCAGCCAAAGGTGCAACAATATGTTCCACCAGGAGGCAAAACTGTCATGCAGACATGCTACAATTTCTAACTCAGGAAGGGATCATAAAATACTTTGGAAAGTTAATGAGCTGCAGTCACATATAAATCCAACCAATGCTCAACTGGCATAAAATGAAATACTGGCCGTCACTGACCACAGTTCCATTAAGATTAATTTAGAGCACTCAGGATCTGTATCATCTTGTTGAAATGGCTCAGGGACAGAAAGTGAACATGTTAACAACTATTGTATAGCAAATGTAATTACGGACACCATTCCATAGCCATTTCAGCCAACTAAGACTGCCATGATCCCACCACCACAGACTCAGTCATTCAGCTTCGATTCTTCCCTTACGTGAGCACTACACTTGCAACCACATGAGTCGGCTAACTATGCCAACCAGGTGGGTAGTGTCCAGGCAGCCCAGCTTCCTCACCTGACCACCTGTCAGGTCGGTACTAGAGCTTGCATCAGAAAGTGTTTGTGGAGAGAAGAGAGGACCATGACAGGCTGGATACAGATAAATTTGAGTCATTACAGAACTTCAACCTAGGAGGAAAAACTTTGTTATAGTTTCACAATTCAGTGTTTAAATTGTTGAGATTCCCAGTGGTTAAGGCTCCTTCCAGTTCTTTGCAGAAGGTGAAAAATCAGCAGAGCCTTAAGAAACAAAGTACAAAGATTTACATTATTTACCTATTACACAGAAAAAACTCTGTACCACAACCCCGGCAGTAAGATGATGCGGGAGTGGTTTTTCCCTCCAGGAAGAATCTGCAGTAGACATATCCCAAGGGGTAACATCAGTTTCCATTTCCTTTGGTTGGACTGGGATTGGATTGGCATTTAAAAGAATTCTCTTATTCAGAGTACTTTTCATTGGCTATTTTATAGTCAAAGGATTCACACTGCACATCATTCATAAATAATATTTCACCTGCTCTTGGGATAAAAAACAGAGTGATAGAAGTACACAAGTTTAAAGAAAGTGCTAGCAAGTGACGTACAACATTCAGCAGCCCTACAGCATGACCAATTCCACCCGGCTAGAGACTGCTCTGTCACAAGCACACAGATGTTACCTTAGAATGATTCCATTTACAATGATAATCTGCAATTATTACAACTGCTGATTTATATTTTGTCATTGTCTAGAGGCTGTCAATACGACGACAAGGTTCCCCTGTGTTCAGCCGGCTACACAAACAGGAGCAAGGGCTGACTTACTCTCAGATTTTTCTGTCTAAACAGAGACAAGCAAGATGGGGGAGAAATGAACTGTTATTATCTCTATTTTATAAATGAAGCATGCAGAAAGACGGGCTTACTATCAGTAAGAAAATCTGAAAAAGAGCTGGAAATAGAACTTGAATTTCCTCACTGCCCCAAACCGATACATCATCTTTTCATTACAAATCAACAAATTACTATTTCTAAAACACATTTTCTGGAAAACATTACCTTTTCCATTGCAAATTAAAAATAAATAAATAAATAAAATACCCTGTTTTCAGGTTCCTCAGTCACAACATGTTTTTCAAAAATCACACCTAAACTATACCCTGAACTGTAGAACTGTATGCCTGAAATTGCTGAACTTCAGAAGACATTCTGAAAACCGAAGTTCCCCATGTTCACGCATATCTAAGAGTAACAATCCCATTCCTGTAATAACATCTTTTGTCAAGTGGCTACCATGCTGAGACTACTTAGCTTTGTTTGAAAGGAAAGGCTATTTTATTATTCACTTAAAAGTAATTACATTAAGAGATTTCAACAAAGTGGTCCCCTACAAAATAGCTACTAAGTGAAGTGATGTACTTGTCCAGAGCCTAACAAAAAAACTGGGAGGAGATAGAGATGGACTGTACATGACAAGCCAGCAAAGATGACTGCAAGGGCATGTCAATACTTTCATGTTTCACATAAATTCAGTACAACCATAGTGGAAACCATAGGCTTATGTTTGCAGTAATCTTGATCGTTATTAGGAAAAAAAAGATCTGTGGTAAATAAAAAGAACTGATGACAAAATACAGTTCCAAGAAAAGCAAAGCAGGAGCACAGCTCATCTGTGAGCTCAAATGCATTTACTCAATGCACAGCTTATAATAGTAGCGATAAGCAAAAGGAACACAGGAAAGTACCTTGTGAGCTACATGTAAATTTAATAGAAAAACTGTTTGCAAAGTAAACAGATTAGTACTGTGAGGTGCTGAGTTTTAAAGCACTCTTTAAAACTTGTTGGCACTGAGGAAACTCAGCACTTTGTAGACAAGTCTGCATTGTGCTGGATTGAGCACACAATACTTTTTGAAAAACTGTACCTAGCCCTTAGGAGGGAGAAAAATATGCATGTGGGAAATTTTGTGCTCTGACTGGTATAAAATCCGTAACAAAAACAGGTTACATCAATAAAAGCAGCAACCATATTACAAGTGAGAGTTCCTTCAGGCCAAAAACTTGTCAGAGCAGAGAGACAAACAATTTGGCCAGTAAAAGCAAAATCCATAAACCATGAAATAAGGAAACAAGAAATCAAGTTTTTCATATGGGCACACACTAGAATCCACTAAAAAAAAATTCATTAAATGCTCTGTTTCTGACTCTCAACTAATATTTTCAATGTTTTTAAGAAGCCTGCAAATCCACAGAACAAAATAAAAAGTAAAACAAAAAAGCTAAACGTGCTAATAGTACCCAAACACTTTTGCACAACTAGCCTCTGACAAAACCATGGGCAGAATGAGCACTTCAGCCACAGAAGATAAATTAGGGAAGAGTTATCTAACAAAAACATCTTCAACCCATGGCTTGAAGGATCCAGCCCCCTTCTGGGCACACCAATCTGTGTAAAACATGAGAATTAGAAGAGGCAAAAAAAATCCAAAGGCAAACTACAATTATAAATAGAGAAAGAAAAATAGAAGGGCTGAATCAATTAGAACATTATTCCTATCTCAGGCCTCCCATCTGAGAAAGATCAAGGCCACAACCAGGGATCAAAGTGATTAACCGCCTAACCAGCAGCCAGCAGAGACACAGATGAGAAGTGGCAGATCATATATACACAAAGAATCTGAACTAGAAACAGAGGCTTTTTGCACCTTAAGACAGAAGAAGCTGCAAAATTCAAGTACTCTTGACACACACAAACTTAGACAAATGTGATAAGACTCTGAGGCATGCTGGTTTTAATCTACAGAACACATGTTAATGTAACGTGAATTGTTTAAATTAAAATAAAATACTATAAAATGTTTAACTGCAGGGTTATTAATCAAACCTCTTCCAATATTTTAAATGCTCAGATGTTTATGACCATGAAAAATTATTTTTGCACATTTTATCATTCAAATTACATTCCTCATCTTAAAACCTCCACTACTCAGGATATATTTCCCATTAGGAAGATGCGAGTTAATCAGCGATGTCCTCTGCATGCCTATGGAAAAGGACAATTTGCTAACACTTTCTGATCAGCCACAGGTCAAACACATGTGGTTTACATCTGGACAGCTAGGCAGTCAACTAACCAGCTGAGATTTAACTAGGTCTGGATCACTATCACACAGGTTTCCCCAAAATAAAGTAATTTGGTGAGACATGATCTCTTTATTCATACAGTTGTCCTGGTTAGCATCAGATTAATATAGTTTGTTTAGAACAAGATCATGTCTAAGAGAAGAAAAAGGATTAAAATCCTTCTTATAAAAAAAGTCAGGGCAATTCCTTCCCTGGGAAGCTAACTGTCACAAAATGCAACAACAGGGTACAATGGATTATCAGAAGATGGAAAGAAGAGAAATAGTTCTGAAACCTGGGATTTTCACACTTTTAGATGCTGCAGGCATGGCAGTCATACCACAGGCAGAACCAAACCCGCACTAAAGGTTTAAGTCTTAAATAATCAATCAATCAGGCAAATAAGAAGACAGAAGCATTTTTGCCACAATCATTTCTTTAATTCCAAGCACAATAAAACAGACTGCACAGATATACTCCTTTGCTGACAGTGCAGCAGATCGCCGTTGTTTGAACAGTCCTTCCTTCCCTTTTCCTAGTTGATGAAGAAAGCTATTCCCCTGCTTAGCTTCCAGCTGACATCCACGTCAATATAACAGCTTCATTAGTCTCTCTCTCTTTTTAACGCTTTCTTGGAGTGTAAGACAACATTCCCTCTCATGAGACATACCCTGACTGCACAGTGCAAGGTAAACCTTTAAAACGGCAGACTTTATTTGCTCTCATCCTATCTGTACTCACAGGATAAACTGTGTCTACAACCAGAGGATTTGCACCGCCTAGTATCCAGATTAACAAACATCAAGTACAATTATTAGGGGCAATATCAATAGTGTATGGGCAGCAAGAGCATTTGTGCACCTCCGCGAGTACTGACATGGATAAATGCAAAATCTTTTGGAAGCTTCCATGGGATATAAAGCAAGGACTTCATAAGGAAGCTTTCTCTAGGTTCAGCATATCAGAACAGGACCACCGGTACCTTCATTTCCCCAAGTTACTGGTGCTTGACTCTGTGTCTGGGAGGGCAGTAGAAGAGAAAGACAAATGCCTTGATCCGGTCCTACCTGTTTGTGTACCCTAATTATTTGCAACAAAGTATCAGCAAGGAGTAACAGTCCCTGTGATTCCTGTAAAGGGCAAACTGCCGCTAATGCCATGGGGATATGGGAAGATTATTAAAAAAAGAAGGGGACTGAAGGAGCAAGGCAGAGAAAGTATAAACTAATACTCAGTTGAGAGTCTTTAGATCAGTGTATGAAGTGAAGGAAACTGCTGCCAGAAGCTTCCAAGAAAAATATTTGTATAAATATCACTAATATTCTGCTGCCAGTTTTGCCGAAAGCTCTCAAGTAGCTTGTTGCTACCGCCTCTAAAATACCTACTATGCTTTTCCCATGAGGGTCTTCAAAGCTACCGTTTCCTATTAGGCAGAGCAAAGGGAAAAAAACGATAAGAGAACAAGAAAGAATTCCCAGGGTGAAGCGTCGCTGCTGGATCACATGCTCACAGTGCTGACTAACTCCTCCTTAAACGAAAGGTCAAAGCTTAAAACCTTCCCTGGTTCAAGGACCAGTCAATCTCATCGTCAGCACCCCAAAGGATTAAAGCATAGGAGAGATAGTCAGCCTCCAGCTGCTGTACTTCAGGGACTCCCACACACCACCCAGCCAGCTGCTGTCCCCAAGTGCCTCCGTGCATTACGCTCATGAATCCAAACAGGCCTTGTGACTTTTACAGCTGCGTTTGATCACTGCCCAGACGGCTCATGAAAAAAAAAAAAACAAAAAAGGTTAGTAGTCATGGATTACGTTAAACAATTATTAGAGTACTTCAGCTCTGATTTTCCTTCTAACAACATGAAAGGGCTTCATTACTCACAAAAAAAACCCCAAAACTAACGACAAGATCAGTGCAGGGTATAGATGGTGAGCTGGTGGAGAGGGTGCGTGGAGACATGAGCAACCCCAGCAGCAGCGCAGACCATGCTTGTGAGGAGAGAGCTCCCCTCGACAGCAGAGCATGGTGCAGAGGAGCTAGCAGGGGCGCTGGCATCGCTGCCTGTTACAATCCAGCATGGCTCAGAGACATGCGTACGGCAGAGGCAGAGCCCTGTCTGAGCTAATAAGCCTTGACTTGCAGCATGGTAAATGACCTGGGACACGACGCTCTGCTGACATTGCTATCCCACTCTCCATTCCAGAGGCAGCTAAATCAGTGCCAATTAAGCGATCACCATGCTGTACTTGCGTTGTACTCCACCGAGGATTACTCTTCTCTCCCTAAAAGGAACAGATGTGCTTCGTTCATTTTACGCCACTGCAGGAATGGGGTCAAATATGAGCTGTGCGCTAGCTGGAAGTCAGTTGAACAGCCATTGTTCTCCACATTCTTCACCATTTTCTGTATCTGGACACCATACCACAGACTCTTAAGTAGCACTAAAGGCCCCTCCGTTGGTCTCCTCTGACCCAAGTTTCACTGATGCACTTGCCCACTCTGCAAAGCACTCTCACATGAGACTCTGAGAAATTACTCTTCTTTGAATGCTGATTTTTACTTTGTCATTACTGCTGACATGGCTAAGGGTTTTTTCAGACTCTCGAGCAACAGGCATTCTGAAAGCTTTAGGGTAGTACTGAATGGAAAAAAAGCAGTTTAATAGGCGGTGGCCTTGGAGATCATAAAAACTGAAGCATCTTCATCACATCCTAAAAAGAGCAGGTATTTTGGAACAAACTCCAAATCCTAGGTCACTGAGGGCTCAGGAATTACAGAAATGGATCGAGCGACTAGGTCGCTCACATAAGCAAGCCAGTGAGCACAGCAAGGAAAAGACCTGATAGCACTTCGCTCCCTTTTGGCCCTGCAGCTTAAAATGAAAACTGAGCCAAGAACACAAATACAAGATTAAGGGTCTGTCTACACTGAATGCTGCAATGTTTGAAGAGTTGATCTGCGATGCATTTACTCTCACGTTACACAGCACGATCACAACTATGCCATCTCTCCATTTAAATTAGTGGTGTCTCTACACCTGACTCTGGTGCATAGGTTACCTATCCCTGAGGGTTTATATACCAGTAGCTTTCCTAGCTGTACATTGCATTGCATTCATATGGACATATTCGAGGACTTAAAATCTACAACAATCAATATCAACACAAATATTTACAAAGTACAGGAAGGGATGGAACAGTATGACACTGTAAACAGTTCTGTCTCATTTAACTCCCGTGATGACAGAGTTAGCAACCTGAATTCATTCTGTGGACACAAAAACAGGGCTCCCAACAGGTTTGTACATTGTAATCTAATCTGAAAAGAAAAAAGAGCTCTGGTTCAAAAGTTTCCTGTACACTTGTGGATTCTGGGATTCATTTACTAAAACGAAGAAGCTGGAGAGGAACATCCCAGAAAATGAGTGTATTTTCAGCTGTACAAGGTGTTTGGAGGCCATTTGCAGTCATCTGTGGGCCATGATAAACAGCCAATAGCACATTATACTAGTATGAAATGGTATCCAGAACATTGCATTTTAACTGGGAGGGAAGGGATTTCATTATTGCTATTATTATGACTATTATATTATTATATTGCAAATAGGTACTGTGGAGACACAGCATCCATGATTACAGAGTCTGGGATTCTACAGTCAGCTATTCGAAAAGAAAATTCCAGCTTGCAAACAGTTTGCAGATGTTCAAGACTACATTCATTAAAAATACATTGTCAGATCCAATCGGGAACAAAATGCAAGATTGCAAAAGTCTTTCAAAGTTGTTGTGGATTCCTTTTTGTGTTTTGATTCCAGTATAGGCACAGTCTAAAATGAATTATGTTTCCATTGTGCATTTCCCAGAAACACTGCAGCACTGTGCCAATGCATACTAATTTGAAACATTAATATTATTTGAAAATAACACAGAAAAGGTACTTTTATTATTTCTTTTGATAAAATGAAATTGATAAGTTTGCTGAAATTATTTTTTATACTACTTTCAATTACAGTGTAACAGTCATGTAAATACTACCACTATAGCCTACAAAACTCTCTGGTAACTCTGCTTTCACCACCCAGGGGTTCAGCTGCCTGCACACCAAGGTCTAGCTCTATTATTGCCTAGCTGTGAAACTACTGAAGAAGAGTTATGAGAAAGTCTGGAACAAGATAAAAACATTAAAGTTACAGAGGTTAAGATTGTTGAGACAACATCATCGCTAGCTCAGGGATTCAAGAAGAAAATACCAACCATAGAGAGAGATTAGCTGGCCCTTCTGGCAACCATCACCTCCAGTCACCACCATCACCAGTGTCATTAGAGCTGTTGGAAGATGGCAGCTCAGCAACACTGAGGGTCTATTGAAGGGAGCCATGCAGGACAATCCTTTCTCCCCAGCCAATGCCTGCCAGGCAGGCAAAGATTGTGAGCAATGACGAGCACACTAACACTGAGCCTAGTAGCTCATTAACTCCTAGGTATCCTTTGTGTGCATTATCAAACAAATAATTGTTTGACATTTATAAGGTGAGTGTATCCTACTTGCAGAATCTTTTTATACTCAGCCCAAACAAACCAAAGAGGGGTTGTTACAGGCCTTACCTTAGCAACAACAAAATTCCATTATTGGCAAAGCCAATAACCAAACAGACACTAAACATGTAAGTCACACTCATTCTTACAACTTTACAGAATCAGGACGTCTATTTCCTCTTCAATCGACTAATAACAAAGTCATTTATCTTTATATGAATACAAGAATAAAATACAAAAGGCATGTATTTTACTTAAAACACTGTCTGGGGTTAGCCATACTGGGCAATTGTGCATTGCCAAGCACTGATTTGATTTTCATTATACTGCACTGACGGCGAAGTCATTTATCTTTTTTCAGCTCCCAGTCTCCTTTTATCTTTTTCTTATGCTTCTGTATTTTTCCTCCATCCTGCAGTGTTGCTGAATGCTGATGAGCAGAAAATGGTACAAAACCACAGACAGTCTCTTTCAGATTAAAAGTTCAGGTATGGAAGGTCCAGCTTTTTCCATTTTGGAGTTCCCAAAGAAGCTGTACATTCAGCATTGTCCAGCTATATAAAGATTGGTTAAATACTTCACTAGCTATCTTTCTCTAGAATAGACAGACTTTCAAACAGTGACATGATGTTCCTTTCATGGTTCTAATGTGCACTCCACAAAAAAGAGAAATTACCTTCCTGTCACTGCAGCATTGGATGTTTTAACAAAAAATAAAGTGACCAATGCAAAACAGTCTTCTTCCACATATCAGAATCACAATTGTTATGATTTTGTTTTTGCATTCAACTTGTTACATTTGTAGATCACTAGCATTCCATAAAAATCAGGAAAACTGGAAATATAAAGAAGAAAAAAAATCTTGCCAGTGTTCCAGTACTTAGCCTTTAAATGTGTTAGCATCTCAGCAGGGATGGGCAAACAACTGACTTTTTCAATTTATCAGCTGAACTTGCCATTCTTGGTTTGTTATTATTGAATCAAGATTGCCTTAATCCTGTTTCCCACCAAAACAAAACCAACGTATTTAATGTCATGACAGACAATACAATCCTCTTGAAATAAAGCAGAATAGTTAATTTCCTAAGTTTTGTTCAAAAAACAAATCTAACAATTACAGTCACAATACTACAGCTTATGATTAGAGTGATGCTTCACAAAGCCAACACCTCAGATGTCTTTCAGGTCCTAAAGGTCTCTATGATGTGCATGTCTGCATAGAAGATAGCACCTGTACCTCCACTGTCAGCCAATGAAGGTCTGTTCAATAGAGTTAAGAGAACCTAAAGAGTGATTTAGAATATTCCAGAACAGATACACCTACATCAGGTCAGCTGACACTGACTAAAATATGTTCAAAGTGTTGAAGATGTTGGTCCACTTCAGCATAGCAATTGCTAGTGTTACTAGACTTCGCACACAGCAGTGACCTGAACCATAACTATCTATGACTTCTAGCAACAACCTTTATATTCTCTATTCACCTGTTCAGGTGTGTATATTATCACATTGTCAGAATCTTTTTCAGCAATACTTTTCAGTAAAGTTCCATCGAAGTTTCCTACCACAAAACAGAACATGGAACTGCCATTTTCTTGCTAGTCATGAACTCTTCTGCCACACCAGCAGAGACAAACGATAACGAATGTGTCCAGAACCGAAATGAACATATAAGCAGAAAAGTGTGCAGTCTGTACAGAATTACTTGGAACAGCTGTATGTACAAAATGCTGCAGGTGAATCTCATGATACTGAGTAGCTGGTTGGTAAAATAGCAGACGAAATTGAACATTGGTAAGTGCAAAGAAAGGCAAATAGGAAAAAATAATCGTAACTATACATACACAGTAACAGAGTCTAAATTAGCTATAGCTCAGGGAAGAATTCTTGGAGTCACTGTGGACAGTTCTCTGAAAATGCCAGCACAGTGCTCAGCAGGTATTCAATACGCAAACACAATGTTACAACTGACTAAGGAAAGAATAAAAACCAAAACATTATCATGCCACAGAACAAACTCAAGCATACAAACTTTGAGCACTGCAGGCAGTTGTGGCACCACCCCTCTCTTTCACTCTGTGTTTCAAAACAGGCACTGTAGAACTTAAAAGGCACACAAAAGGGTGATAAGAATAAGAAGAGATGGGAAGTGAATCCTATACAAGGAGAGATTAAGTACTTTTGAGTTCTGAAAAAGGACAGCTAAACCATCTATAAAATCAGTACTGGTACACAAGAAGCGAATGAAGGACAACCAGTCAATGATCATCACAGCAAAAGAAGAGGGCAGCCAATAGAAATGTGGAATAAATGCATTTAAGTAAACGAGACATGTAAGTAAAATATAGATCTTATTGCCACCAATTGTTATGGAGAGCAAAGTGCAACAGCTTCCAACACGGATAATGTACATTCACAGAGAGCAGATCCTTTGGCAGCTATTAAATCAGTGGCCCATGTATAACTCCAGGTCAGGGTCACTGGTAGCTGGAATCTAGGAGTAATACTCCACTGGTTGTCATCTCTAAACTGGTCTCCGTATAGGACACAGTAAAATATTTTCCTCCATGGCTGTCCTTACAATAAGCATGGGGTTTTTTTAAAAGATTGGAAAAAAAAAATATATTTCAGTGTAATCTTACACATGACTTGAAGGCCAGCTCTGGCTGTGGGTTCCTTGCACAGTGCCTCTTCCTAGAGGATAATACAGGGTTTTTCTTCTCCAGCTATAGTGACCAACACAGCTAGACTCCCGGAAATAACTGATAATGGGTTCTTAATAATCAGGAAGGTTAGGTACAGCTACAGAAACGGTAAGAACATCTCACCCCTCTGAAGGGTCTCACTTGTAATTGACACATACCGAGCACCTGGCATTAACTTCTTCACCTGAGTAATAATGAGAGCAGCTTGGATGTGAAAGAGTGACACCTCCACCAGTCAGAGTAGCAAAATAATTTCATAGACAGCTTCGCCTTTTTCTTACTCCACAGTTACGACAGCATATCACCAAAAAGGACAGTCACGCATTTCCTCTTCCTCCCAAGTTAGAT
The DNA here is from genome assembly GCA_013397275.1 of Burhinus bistriatus. NCBI lineage: Eukaryota > Metazoa > Chordata > Aves > Charadriiformes > Burhinidae > Burhinus > Burhinus bistriatus. The sequence continues at coordinate 18,431 of VYXH01005073.1, read as the reverse complement.
CCATGGACTAGCCACACATTGGGTGAGATGGTTCGGTCAAACGGTTATTAAATTTCTTTGTTAGTTTCCCTTTGGATTATTGCAGTGAACAGGTTCACTGTTTAGCCACAGATCACTAGATCTGACAGAAATGATATAGCAAAAGTGTGCAGGCTAGGGTGGAGGGAACAACTCTGCTCAGTAGCAGCTCTCAGCTACACTGCATTACATACAATGCTAAACTGCAGCCTATGGTTCAGCAATTTATTGAAACATGGTTTGCTGAATGAAAAACACAGAAGTCCTTGGACTTGAAAGACAGTGAGTCTGAAGTGACCAGATGCCACAAACCAGCCCCTGAAGAATAAAGAAAAGGATATGAAAATCTGTGGTTAAGGGCTGGTAGGTAGAAGGGAGCTTGTCCAAGTTCAGGTGACAGAGCACTATAAATATGTAAAAGCACTTCAACTTGTAAATGTTTATCATAACTTTTACAGTAGTTCAACTCCATAAAAACACCCCAGCATCAGTCAATCTCCTCTGCATTTGAGAGGAAGCATCTTTCAGAGCAGACAGATTCTGCAGGGAAATCAGTTTTGTTCTTTTCTGGACTTCCTCATGTAGGTACTGCAAGGTGTCATTGTACTGGTGAGTTCAATTAGGAAATAGACTGTATAATTAAATGTATTTAAATACTTTATATGCTACTAAAGCACATACATACGTACAAAACAGTACTCAGGATATTTCTTCTTAGCCATCAACCCCTGAACAACAGAATTATGAAACCGGGCAACTCTACACTACCAGCTGCACTATGATTCACTGATCCTTTTTATCCTCACAATACTTCATGGTAGTGTAATCATTCCTAGTCATGTGTGACTCATCAAAGTATTTTGTAGTAAAGACAAATGTTATAATATGCCCTATTGTAACCATGTAAATTACAAATCTTCATTTCCATACCTAAATTATGCTTTTGCTGAACTTTTTCTGCTACTCAAGCAGCTCTCACATACAAGCTAGTTAGGCATTTCAAAGTTGTTTCATACCAAGGAGTCCCAGGCTTTCCAAGAGGTGGCCTTCTTCATCTCCTTTCACTTTCTCAAGCCTCTTCATGCTTTCCACATCACTGTTTTGAAAAGGTTTGCACTACGTACTTAACTATAAGGTACCACCTTATCTCCTTTGTATACCTCACATGTTTCCTGTGGTCAGAAGTTAATGTAACTTGACTTGGCAGACAAATTATACAGTACTTCCCATGGCAACTCTGAATGACCAGTCCTCTGCGGATCATCAAAAGCCAAGCGATAGAGAGACACAAAGAAAAGTTTCAAACTTTCTTTTTCTACTCCAAGATATCATACTCCCAGTGAATTTGTCACTCTACTATCTTGGGGCCTATTAACTTTAATATACTCATTGCTATCCCTGTCTACAACAGACGTAATATTTTTAAGTAGAAAACTTAAATAGAGTCTACTTGATTTCTTAATCCTCTGCATATTAAAACTTTTTAAAAACTGATCATCGGGGTCAATGGGTGACTGCAATGTAATTTTAGAACTGCTTATATTAACTGCCTAAATTTCCAGTTCAGACCAAATGGGCTTGGCTCAAGAACAAACATTAAAGAGCTCCAAGGCAAGTGAAGTATAACCTTGTGGGGTTTTTTTGGTTTTGTTTTTGTTTTTTTTAAACCAAACACAAAAAGGAAACACCACCCCACATTTTGTGGGTAAAACAGCAGATCGCAATAAAGCATACTAAGAATCACAGCACCCTGGAGAGTCCTAACTAAACCTCAAACTGAGGAAGGTCTCAGGTTCCAGAAGAAACCCCTACCACGTACTCCTTCAAAAGAAACAAAGGGAATAGAGAAGAAATAATATAAATTCCTTTCCCAATAGGACCTAGAATAGCAAGAGTTTTTAGATTCAAGCACAAAGGCAAACATACACTTTATATGCATCACAGAGGCATACTCTCTGTGCAAGTAGATGGACAAATATTTGCATGCATACAAATTGAGCATGGGATGACAGGAGGCTTCCAAATAAGGGCAGAATGCTACTACTACCTTTGCTGGTGCTTCTCACAGAAAGGTGATACAGTAAATGTACTGTGGCCTGAAATATATCAGATATTGTGATCACTCTGTTCCCTTACTCTAGAACTGCATATTTAACACACTTTAAACATACGGAGTTGCTAAAGAATAATAATAAAAAAAAAAGGTTAATGAAGAGAAGAAAACCAAGTTTGGGCATCAGTCCCTTTCCATGACCTGAATGTAAGTTACTAGAACTTCAGTAAGATGAGGAGAATTACTCCTTCAGTCTGGGGGAAAAAAAGCTTATGTCTTCTCCAACACAGCGGTAGCCAAAAATACTAGTATTTATTTTATGACTGCATATGCATTCATACATATGATTTTAAATAAAGCAGTATATGTTATCTCTCAGTGACATTCCCACATACAGATTTGGGCTTCTATCTGAATTATTCAGGTCAGACAAAAAAATATCAAACTTTCTCACCAGGTATAAATCAGTCTCCCTTTTTTCCCCACGGTACTTAAAGGGCAACAATGAACTTACCCCAAAACAACGTTATCAAATTTTAAACATATAGGAACACTTTTCAGTAAAACAAAGGGCAGCCTGATGTACTGTTTTTCAACCACGGACTGTGATTTAATTAGCCACAGGACTGGAGAACTACAAGAAACAAGTATGTGGTATGCGAATGATTCAGTAGGTATATTTATTTCTTTGAAATTAATCCATAGGAATCCACTTCCCTTCTTCCTCCTCCACCTTTTATTCCTTTCTTCTTTTATCTCCTCCACATTTTATTTCCTTCTTTTATCTTTATTAACTAAGCTACTGCTTGCTGTCCTGAGGATACAAACTCTTAATTGAGGTTCCAAGCTGCTGTGACTACCAAACTATCCACTGCTCTCGGGAAAGGGAGGGTGAGAGGGAAGAAAGTGTGGGTACCCCCAGAGGCACCCCCAGTGAATGCTAATAGCTACTTGCTTCTTATCCCCTCCCCCACTCTAGTAATCTCAAATAAATAAATTATTAGTCGGCTTGTTCTGTCCCACGCTGCCACACAGCTCCACTGCATGCTGTGAAACAAAATGCATCACTAAATATTTTTCAGGATAATCCACTGTGGGATAACTTTTTTTAATACACTTTAGGTCATTTACCCTTCAAAGAGAAACATAATCTGCTTTCAAATTATGCTGTTCCAACTAAGAAGATAACAGGCTCAGTTCTCATCTCTGGCTGCTCTTGCTACGTCTCAACAGCACACAGCAGCCAGAAAGCTGCCAGACAGGATCTCCTAGGGGTACTATTCACTGGAACCAGGCCAACGCGGCTGGTTCTCTGCCACCTGTCCCCACCCCACTGCACAAGGGGTGCCAGGGGACAGGGTGGCATGCTGGGCTCGAGCAGTCAGGCAGTCGCAGCAGCCACTACGAGATGGAATAAAGTTGAGAATGAGACCACCACCTGCAAGGGGGTCGAGAGTCACCCTGGCTATTCCCACAGCTGCACAGTTTGCCCTGTGCAAATGACACCCTTGGAGAGTAGCAGGGACGGACACGTGAAGTCAGTCTGTGTCAGGCTGGCCCCCGGAAAAGCACATTTATGCTATGAAGCTGTACCATTCTGGCATCAGATAAAAAAGTCTTCAGAAGAGGTACCTGAAGTGTGAAAGCACCCTACTGGAAGAATTCAAGAGTCTCATTAACCCTACGGACACCTTCATAGAAAAATCAAACAAACAGACTACGTCCTCTACTAGTACAAATGGGGGTAACACCACAAACCACAGAGCCTTTCCTCTACTCCAGGCAGCAAAAAATACTGGGACAAAGGTAAGAATAAGATGGCATTTGTGCAGATTTTCCAATACAAAAAATTGAGGTAAAGGCGAATGCTACAGACATTTGTCTGTCAGAAAGGGAGAGGTTCGACTGGCAACAGTTAGGAATCCCTGAAATGAGTGGTTACTTTCCCACCACTGGCTATAAAAACTGGGAACAAATAGGCTAAATTTCTTGTTCGTGTATGAAAAATATGATTAAAACTTACCTAAACCCTAGAGGAGAGACTGGACTATAAATAAATAAAAGTACACATCACTCTCCTCCCTCACGAATACTGTATCTGTCACTCAACTAGATGTCAACTAAGCCACCTGCCTTAGTAATCCATTTTCACTGCACAGAGCGCATTTACTGTGGTAGGTATACGGGATAACACTGGTTTGACTGACCGATGTTCAGGCTGGTGCAGGAATGTGTTCACCTTCACGTTGTCCTGGGGTGAGATACCTCCTACAGATTATTTGGCACTTCATTTTTGCTTTTATAGCAAGAGCATGACTCTTAAGGAAACATGTTAATAGACTCTTGCTACTTCCTTGGATGTCAGAAAGCAGAATGCATATTGGTGCCAAGGACAGAGACCTTAACGAATAAGTTAATGAAGTCAAATATGACAGCAGAACAGAATAGGCATAAAGAGACATGAAAGAATGTAGTGCAGAAAGCAGAGCACAGCTCGGCTTCGCTATGAGTTACATTGTCACAGTACGTACTACTAAGCATATGCTCATTAGTACATGAAAGGAAAAGGAAATGGAGTCCTTCCTCATCCACCTCCCTCCTTCCCCTGCTTATAATGTGGGAAATGGGAGGAACTGCAGGGACTTCACACTATTCTCCTCTGAGCAAGTGGCAGGGAAGGAGTGGAAAGTACTACGAGTCTCAGATTTCTCTTTCTTTTCATTAGCCAGAAGAGACCCCAGATGAAGCAATGCTCTTGAACATACAGAAATGCAATCAAGACCCTGGCCTGATGCTTGGCAGAACAGCAATCACCAGTGCTGTCCCTCTCTCTGCTCCCTGTTACTGCAAGCCAGCCATATGCCAACAAATTAGCCATAAATTAAGAATTTACGCTTGCTACTACATACAAAGTTCAGTACACTATTGCTGCCAGATACTTGCAGGTGATCTTCCTAGGCAAAAAACAAAACAAAACATTGTTCCCAAACTCAAGTCTTTGAACTCAATAATATTATTTGCAGAGTGCACTGCAGAAAGTTTATGTTAATAAAATAAATACCACATTTAAATACTGCATGTACTACAAATGCTGACGGAGGGCATTTTTTTAAAGGAGTAAGCACAGCACACGTACAGTGTTTTCCTAGTGCATTCGACTTGCAAATTCAACCAGAAATCAATAACAATGGATTAGCAAGTTTGCAATTTATGTTTTTAACAGATTCCCTGGCATATTCAGTTTAGCATGGATGCTGATCACATAGGTTTTTGTTTGTTTGTAGCATATTTTGTAGCTATAGTATTTAAAAATTAATAAACTAAAAGTCATTTTCAATATACAAACCTGAAACAGAATGGGTGAACAAATATTGATGCAGTGAATCTGAAAAAACTACGATTTCTTTGGATTACTAATGTATTGTTCTACAGTTCCCCACTTAACTAAAACAATTCACAGCAGTAAGCACTGAACTGAATAAAAGGTACTCGTAGAACCAGCCCTTCTGTTGTTACTATAGAGAAAATTTCATATAAGCAAAAGAAAGCATAAACACACCTATCCATGTTCGTGTGTGTGTGTGCTTTTCTAGCTCAATATAACTGCATACCTCCCAACACATTCTTTGTAACAAGCATTTTATTTTCAACTGTTTGATGAAAGCTATTTTGGGGAAGGTAAGAGTGGGACATCTGTAATGAAGACCAACAATGAATGGGTACCACCGTATCACTATCAGAGCACCATTCCAGGACATATAGAGATTAAATGCTACAAGTCTGCATCGCTTCAGAAATACACTTGGTGCTTCCTGCATTAGCTGCTGTCTGTTTATCAGATACATGTGTGGCCTCCCAGTGGTAAGTGATGGGCTAACAAAAGTTACTTTTCAAGTACAGGTGGGCTTAGAAGTAAAGCTCAACTCTGGAGCAAGACTGCATTCAGGTTGCAGAGGAAGAAAACTTAATTTTAATTGAGGACTAATTCTACTTTTGACAGCTAAATCATTCTGCTGTAATCAATTTTCTCACCCACAGAGAATTATCTGGTGTATAATTGCTTCAATACTGATTAATAAATAATAACTGATGGAGAAACTTTCCTGGCAGTTAATAACCAGCAGCTGAAGAGAGGGCCTAAGGCAGAGCCTCAGGCCTTTAACCCAGGTAGTCATTAACTAACAGAAAATGCCTGGTCCTGAGGTCATTACTGCTATTACATAAAAATATTAATACATTTTTCAAATACAGAATAATTTTCTGAAAGCTACAGGCTGAACTGCACAATAAGTGCATAGTTATTTTAGAGAGAACTGATGGTTTTGGTTTTTTCTAGCACCTGAATGACGGAACCCACTGGGGAAAAAGTTACTCTGAATAGTTGTGCAACCTGATTTTTTTTTTTTTTAGACTATTAATGAGAGTCAGGTCTTCAGTCTTCTCAGACTGATCACTGCACTGCAGATGAGTGAAAGCCCAGCCCAACTCTCCAGCATCTCCTGGATTGCTAGAAGCACTACACTACCTCCAGTTTTCTTGTCTTAAGGCCAAGTATAAAACCATGGTCCCGTGGTGCTAGATGTAAACTAACATGAGCTGTTGAACACGCACGGATTCTGACCTAAGTCTGCTTATGTGACTCTGTTCACTAGCCCTTCCTGGACCAAAATGATTTTTCCCTAGTGCAGAATCAAGCGACTTTTTGTTTGATGCTAAGCCAAACTGAGTGAGCCCCCCAAACACAAGCCTAAGAGAATTCAGTACTGAGACATTTATGCAGGCTCTCTGCAAACCAGACAGCACTATGGAAACAGCAATTATCTTATTTTCCTTTAGCCAGATTATTACAGCTTCTCCTCATTGGCTAGGATGAGGCTTAACTGCACTGTAAAGTATTGAATTAAGAACTTTACTAACCAGGAGCTTGTAATCTCTAATTACATCTTAGATAAAGTAATAACAAAACAACAGCAGTGCAATAAAGGTTGGCCTTATTGTGGTATGGCTCTTCTCATAAGATCTTTCTTAGCCTCGAGGTCTTTCTCTGTAATTACTCGGCACTGATGACTCTACAGTAATGTTTTATATAACTGAAACCAAGACGTACCCGGTTGTAGAGGTCTCTTCAAAGTGTAATGCGCATGGATTCAGCCAGCCAGGGCAGGTTCTACCTTGAGCAGCTGACCAAGCTGTGGTCAGGCCCACACACTGCCAGTCCTGCAACACCTGCTGCACCCGTTTTGGAATAGGAGCAGCAGCAGCAAAAGGGAAACCACGCAAAATTCTTCTTTCAGCACTGCCTTCCATCAGCATTCCTCCTCCCACTCACCACCACCCAGCTAGATAGCCACTTCCTTTCACTGCTGCTCACTCCCATCTGCTCTGGCGCTGCCTGCACTTGCTCTTCTAACCCTTGCGCCCACAATTCCTCCTCACTCCACTCCTTTCCACACACTTTCTGTTTTTTCTTTTTAGCAGATACTCCCCCTGACAAGAGCCAAACACTTTAAAGCTGCCAGTTGGCACTTTATTTCCACACCTATCTCCACACTCCATCCACAGCAAAAGAGAAGAATGGTAGAAGATGAACCTCCCCGAAACATCTCTTTCCAGCAATGCATTCATCTCCACTGATATACTCTGCTTTGTCCCTGAGCACTCACTCCTTCCACTAACTGAAGAGAAAGAATTAGGAAAAAAAAGGAATTAAAATAACACATGAGACAATAAGAAGGCATGTCCACCTGACAAAGGAATAAGAAACAGAGGGTTTGGAGAAAAGAAGTACAGCTAAACATGTACAGTAAAAGTAAATCCAGACAGTGGAAAAATCAAGTAACAATAGTAGGAAAAGGTCTGGTGGATTGAAAGCACAGATAAAGATAACAATGAAGGAAAGAGACAGAGAAATGGATATAACAGATATTACAATCCAGCCAGCAATATTTGGCTTTTAAGAATTACTGACAAAGAACATACATAAGAAGTATGATTAGGAAACACAACATATGAGTAGAAGCAAGCAAGCATGTGAAGGTAAATGAGTTTTCTGGATTATTGTATCGTGCAAAGATGACAGTACGCAGATCCCATGATTTTCACCAACCACAGCTGGCACAACTGCTAGAGCCATACAAAGGTCAACTAAGCCTGCTTGTAAGGGCATCCTCCCTCCCTCAATATAGCATTGCCTCAGGCAGCACCCTGGTAGAACTATACTGCTCTCTAGTCCACAGCAGCATGGATCACTGCACCACAGTCCTTTCCACAGGAATCAAGGCCCTGCCCAAAGGCAAAGGCAGTTGCAGTGATTTCCTGTAATCCCAGGTGAATCTGAACAGCATATTGTACCTGTAATGCACATAAAAAGTCAACTCTGCTCTTAAATTATCTGCTCTGGAAGGGATTCTGATCAGACCCATATGGAGACTAAAGAGTTATGCTATTCATTCACATCCGCTAAGCTGAGCTCCTAGAAAAGGACTACTTGTCTTAATTCCCCTTTCCAAATTAATTTGAGTGTATGAAATATAGAACACCTTCATGTCTGCAAGAATCATATAGGATATATCAAAATTACTATTTTGATTGGATACCTAAGCTTTCCAAAAGTCAGCTTCTATTTGAATCTCACACTTAGGTTAAAATTAATTTTGAGGTCAATGTCATTCTTTCAGAAAAACGGAACAGCTAGCATTTAACCATTTTTGAGGAACAAATCTGCTTTTAATCTCACCACTTCTTCTGGTCCTTGGCGAGTTTATCTACGCTTGACCATAGCACTTTAGTAAGACTAGTCAGCTAGAAGAGAGCTGAGATTTTAATCATTAGCAAGCTGACAAAATTTGAAAGGACAGCCCCCTCCCCCCAAAATGTTTTGTGAACCAAAAGCAGGTTCATGAAAGTGTCAAAACAAAAGCAAAGGTATATGCAAACTGCAGTCTTTTATGTGTCTACTACATATCCACAAAATAAATACAATATACATTGCATTAACTGAAGAAAGATTCCCCAATGCAAGAAATGGCCTATCAAGATGCTTCAATATGGAGGTTTGGTTAACCTTCCCAAACATTCATTCATTTTTAGAAGCAAACCTAGTGTTATCATACGTTTACATTCATTGCCACGGATATGGGAGCAACTAAATTTTAGTGAACAAGTGGCTTTGGAGGAAACCAAGAAGTTTAAAATTGCATGTGCCAGGACTCAGATAATTTCAAATTCACCCAGTAGTGTCCATGAACTCCTCGTATTGCAATACAAAAGACTCAAAAAGATGGATTACCTCAGCAATTCATCTGAATGAACACAGCTCTGAACTCAAGTGTTTGCTGTGAGTTCATACCTTAAAAGATACTCTTTCAACAAAAATGAACAACAGTTAAAGATGATCAGATCACAAATGGACTGAAAAGCAGAAAGATATATTTAACCAGTAACTCAGTGTAAACTGTTCTGGTATTCCTGGGCATTAATATACCTCTGCAATAGGGGCATTAAAAAAAAAGAAAAAAAGAGCAAAAACTCTAGACTAACTGAACAATTTTATGGGATAAAAAACTATCTCAATCTATGTAGGCTTTTGGCCTTCAAGTCTTTGCGAAGATTACCTACTAATTTGCATAATTGTTGGCAAAGTACTGTATAGTGGTACTGTCAAGCTGCTGGAGTACACGTATGTATGTCCTACATGCGCTGAGCCAGACTCAAACGTGATTATCAGGCTCTAGTAGCCACAAATTCCTAGAAAATTAATACTTGGATTTTCTCTTCAGATTTGTGTTAAACCTAAAGTCTTGAGAACAGTTTTGCTAAACACGAGAACAGCAGAATGTTACCAATTATTGTCTGTAAGACACAAGTGTGCCTCTGTCTTCAGGGTATCAAACATACTCAAGCAGCAAAAGTCTGAGCTCTGAATAACTCTACAAGAAAATGAGTTAAAGAAGTAGGCTGTATCTTTCAAATTGATGGTCCTGAGGTCCATCCCCCATGTTTCATGTATTTGCTTACACTGATGTTGGAAGCTGAACTGCTTGCAGCTATTTCTCAGATGAGTCTAGGACATTTCAAAGAGAGGTAACAGGGTAGTATTAAGTCAGACAAACTTGCAAGCTATTAGAGCACAAGGAACATGACACCTACGTACTAGAGTATACACCAAAAACTTCGATCTTTAACTAAAGGAGAACTTCAAGTAACCAGTGTTTTCTAAAGCTGAAGAACACCAGGTCATTCTTATCTTAAGACTAAGTCCTTCTGCAGGTGGAGTACATTACAATGAAAATCATCAACTCCTACCTGGATAGAAGTCTGTTTCAGTACTGGTTGATAGCAAGTAAGAAACGGCCTGCCATCTCATGCTGTCCTGCTAGCCAGTGAACACACCTCTTTATCAGGGAGTATAGTCATAGGACGAGAGGTAATGGTTTTAAACCGAAAGAGGGTAGATTTAGATTCAATATGAGGAAGAAGTTCTTTACTCAGAGGGTGGTGAGACACTGGAACAGGTGGCCAAGGGAAGCTGAGGAGGCCCCATCCCTGGAAGTGTTGAAGGCCAGGCTGGATGAGGCTTTGAGCAACCTGATCTAGTGGAAGGTGTCCCTGCCCATGGCAGGGGGGTTAGAACTAAATAATCTTTAAGGTCCCTTCCAATCCAAACCATTCTATGATGCTATGACTATTACAACAGCCAGAGGCAACCAAATCCTCATCCCAAGAGCAATCCCTCTTGTTTAATCTGTTGGTAGCAGCACTAAGAACCAGACATCCACCTCTCCCTCCTTACTTCTTTGTCTTGGCACTTGTGAGATCCTTTTCTAAGTTAACTCAACTCATTAAACGGATACAGAAACAGCATAGAAAAAAAAAAAAAGAAAAAAAAAACACACACAAAAGCAACCAACCCCACAAACCCAAAGGCCTTCAGCCATCACTAGGACTGCAAGCATGGCCTCAGCACTTCCCATGTTCTTACATTCATAGGTTAAAACAGCTCAGAGATCCACTTCCTAGCCATGCTTTCTCCTTGCCTTTTGTGGGGCCAGAAGGTAGTGTCATAGTCTGGTGGCCATGGCATGAAAGGGCTGTAAAGGAGTGAAAGGCCCTCAGTGTCCTACCTAGCTGTTCCAGGGACAAAACCAAGACTTACTTCCTGATCACTTCAGTATGGCCTAAATAAGAGGCCGGTCCTCCGTCCACCCTCCCTCATCTTCAGCAAAAAATTGAATCTGTACTAGGGCTCTGGCAGTCATACAAAAAGCTGGATCAGAAAACTGATTTGGCTGAAAACTTACCACGTTTTCATTTATTTTTTCAGGTCAGTTTTCAGCCACATCATACTGCTGTACAGAGCTGAAGGCTGGCACAAGGAAGGCAAAAAATACCTTTGGCTCAGAGAAGGTGGGATCAGCACCCTCCACAGCAACTCAATGCTTAGGCTAGCTAAAAGTGGTTATGGAGACGTCTCCTGACCTGATGAGCTATGGAAAGGAGACCTGCAGTCTTTCCTCATGCCCCCAAGCTACAACACAAAGTCACAGAGTATTTGCAGAAGTATAAGGTAAACACTCTCTTTGCTGAGGCACACAGCTTAAACTGCCGCCTAGCCCTCTGCTTCCAGAACTAGCTCTGCTTTGTTATCCACAGTAACTAAGAAGGAAGGGTTTCTCTGTATGTTCACCTCAAAAATCAAGACGACAGTACTGTGAAATATTCTATTAAGCTGACAGCATTTCTTATATATGTTTTGGCTTGTTATACAGTCCTAAGCTTGATATTTGTAAACAAAACCAAAACTGACATAAATAAAGGATTTTCTCTCTTTTTTTCATGGCATAACTCCTGGAACCGTGCCATATTTGGCAACAACAGCTCCAGAAGGTTAGTGCTTCCATCAACCTGGACCTCTATAGGAAGCTGATAGGTTGTAAAGTCCTAAGACAGAAATTACTTTATGAGCCTCCTGAGTTAGCACACAGCACACCAAGGGACATGTCCGTGCTGAAGGAAGGATAGTGGAAACCCTGCCAGTATTACTGCTTTCTTTTAATAAATAGTTCCACGAACACTGGTGCTGAAAAGGCTACAGGAAAAACAAGAGAATACTTTCCAAGAAACTCAAGGTGAAGCGAAATAGCATATTTAAAAGCTTAAAATTTCATCAGACAACCACACCTACTAAGCTAACCAGTTAGAAAAAGCATTAGACAAACCAAAAATGATAGACAGACCTTCAGAAAAGGTCCCAAACAATACATGTTATCATTAAATAAACTGGCAAATTTTAGGAATGTTAATGAAGAAAATACTTTAAGTACTTGATGTTACGATCCCTTACAAAAAGTGAGGCATTTCAAACTAACAAAATAATTTGATACAACATTAGAAATACTTACAACTACTCCACTCTTGGTGACAGTCTCCCGGTATGTAAAATTGCACACTGTCCAGGCTAGGTAATATGTGGACATGAGAGGGGTCTGTGAAAAGTGATCTGTAACCCATCCATCTTCTTCAAAAACAGAAGTTTCAACTGGCATGTTGGACAAAGATAAGTAAGTTGCTTGATGCCTGATGCTGATTTTGAAAGTGGCCTTGTAGATGGGCTCGTCAAAGCAAGGAAAGGCTTTTCTGGCATGAGTAGGAGAAAACTGCGTAACACCAAGAAACCTGGAAAAGAAGGAAATAAAAAAAAAAAAAAAAAGCAAAGACATTACTAACCGCACAGCATTTGATTCATGGATGTACCAAATAAGACATTGCTTGACTATTGTGGTCTAAGGCGGGGGAGAACAAACTGTACAAAGCATACAGAGTTTGAACACTGCTTTATCACCTTCTTACTACCTGTACTGCAATGCAATTGATATAAAGCAATGGTCTACACATTTCCTACAAATCTGCAGACACCACACTAACATTAAATAAATAGTCCCTCGCCTTGTATCAAACTTCAGGTTCTAGCAGCTCTGTTCATCAATATGTGAAAAAAAGTTAGCCAGTATTGGTTTTATGATGTAAAACAAGCACAGTCCTCAGTTCAAACCAGGATTTAACAGCCTTCAGGGAGTTCACTCTGCCATGAGACACCGACAGGGCACTTTGCCTTTCTTTGGGCACGAGAACATACAGTGCACTCAAGAGAGTCGTTGTTTTCCGCTGCTGATTACTTCTGTACTGGTGGCATGTAGGTCTGAGACACACTACTATACAGTACTGTTGTGACTGTGCAAGTTCAAAAAACCATTCTGTGAGCTTTGCCAAATTACGAATATAACCAAATTAAACAAGCATAGAGTAGTTCACTGTTCTTCTACATGTGCTGTTCTGGTGTTTTTTTAGAGACAAATCAATGTTAATGGGTCAAATTATGAAAAGATCTGTGAAGGAGGAAAAGATATTTATTATGCCACTGTGGAGAATGGAAAGACTTTAGTTTGACAATAAAATATGTAACTGTTTTCTTTGAACTGAAGAGATTTTAATCCAGATAGAGAATAGGAACCTTTCTGGGTAGAGACTTAAATTTACACATTTGGAGAAAACCCATGTGCAATAACCTCTTCGCAGAAACAAGAAGCTACACTTAAAAGGTTGAATTACGGGATTTGATAAGACTAATTTCTGGAGGCATGCGGGATGAGAAAATGACTATGCACCAACTACATAACTGTAAAGGTAGCACACATGTAGGCTTTTTGAGTGGTATTGATTCACGTCTTGCTTTCCAAGGTTCCATCACTGGAAATGACCATGCAACTTTAGATACCAGGTAAACATTTATCAGAATTTTAGAGGTTGACTAATCATCTGTTATTCTTCTGAGGGAAGAGGATGGGTGGATAGATTTCATGGAATAGAATCATAGAATCGTTTAAGTTGGAAAAGACCTTTAAGATCATCTAGTCCAACCATTGACCCTACCCTACCAGGTCTGCCACTAAACCATGTCTCCAAGCACCACACCTACACGACTTTTAAACACATCTAGGGATGGTGACACAACCACCTCCCTGGGCAGCCTGTTCCAATGCTTGATAACTCTTTCAGTGAAAAAATTTTTCCTAATGTCTAGCCTAAACCTCCCTTGGTGCAACTTGAATTTCATGATATCATTTGATATAATGAAAATGGTGGCACCTATTATTAATCAGCCTATAAACATTATTCTGCAACATGATACTCTCTAAGGCCAAGGGAGAAAAAAATAGGTAGCCCACAAGCAAAATAAAGTATCTAACTTTTTCTAAAACTTTTTGGGTTTTATACATATTTTGGAGCATTGTTTTATAAAAACAATGAAGAAATAAACTTCTTGAAATGTTGCATTATCTTGCTTTAGTGCATCCACGCCTGATAGAACTAGATATATGTTTTCCAGTGAAATCATCATCTCTTTCAAATAAGACTTTTTTTAAGAACTTGAAAATTTTTTCCACCTCTGAGCAGTTACCATTGGTCTTTTGTCTCAAATAATAAGCCTTATTTGGCTAGTAATTACTGAAGGAATTCATCTTATCACATTTTTCTTGTCTCATTAGAAAACATGGATTACCAAAAATCGTAATTCTGCATGAGGTTGGTAAATATAAGGTAAAAAGTTGGTGTCGGGTATTCCAGTGATAATCCAACAAAATTCCATATTATCAGTGGATTTGCACTAGTGTAACAAAGCCAAATCAGCCAATTAAATTAAGCAAAGCAACTTAATTTATATGCAAAGTATTTCAAGTGGACCTGATTCTACATTCTAGGCACACTCTAAACAGCTACAGACATCAACAGAAGCTGCAAGTGAGCACGAAAAACTTGTACTGGCCTGTTATTAATAAAGCAAGAATGGTGAACTTGCCTTTGCAATTAACAATTTTAATGAGCTCAGACACACATGTAAATGCATACTCAGGGAATACTGTATATGTCACGACACTCTCTAAATGAGGAAGCTTCCCCCCACACACACTTCTCAGAGACCCTATCAGTAGTCTTTTAACATTGTTATGTGTTAAGCCATTGAAACAATCCTTTCACCAGGATAATAAAACCTGGTAAACCCTGCATCTTCTGTATTCTCCCAGACAGATATATCCACATATACATAACTGGGAAAACACTAGGCAGTCAATATTTCATACTAAAAATACATCAACCACCAATAACAGTGATATTTATAACATGTGCATTACTATCAAACATCGATTTGCTTGCTGTGCCATAAAGCAAAACAAACAAAAAGTTAAAAACTGCCTCCCAAAGACTAAACCCTTACACATTTAAAAGAAAAAAAAAAAAAAAAAGCAAAAAAACCACCACCAAAGGTTGTCTATGTTTATCTATTTCTCTGTGTTAGGAGGAAAAAACAAACAGAACTTCTACAGCATGCCAAAAGTGAAGAGCAGGCTGAGTATTTCATCCATCTCTCTACACACCTCTCTGGGCACTGACATTTTTATCTCCAATTTCCCAAAATATCACCATAAAAAGTTGTACTTCTGGGAATGACAGCCTTGCAGCCTGTCTTCTCAGCGTACCCACGGCAGTAATTTGCAGGTGTTTTAATTCCACCTCATCTATTAAAGGAAGACATGTGTTTCCTCAACAACCTATCTATTTTGACATCTTAGTTGTTAAAAAGATGGAAGAATACGTCTGTTTGTTTTGTCTGCACAATG
This sequence comes from Burhinus bistriatus, assembly GCA_013397275.1. NCBI lineage: Eukaryota > Metazoa > Chordata > Aves > Charadriiformes > Burhinidae > Burhinus > Burhinus bistriatus. The sequence goes on along the minus strand of VYXH01005073.1, from coordinate 2,684 downwards.
TAAGAAGTTTCTTTTCTTTTTTATTTATGCCAAAGTTTGATGTTCATTTAAATTACGCATGTATATTCTTATGGTACCCTCTAGTAGCTCTGTATTAAGTGTTTGTTGATTACTGCCAGTAAATTCTGGCACATACTGCAAAGTAAATTTGTAGCATATCACTTGCATTTTATATTTCAATTAAAGTAGCAAAGATTTCAGTAAGAAGATAAATACTTTTATGCAGATATCAACATTTCAGGCTGATCTATGACTTTCACCTGTGAAGACCACAGAAAATGAATTAACTCTATGAAAAAAAAGTTATAAAGTGAAGGCATTACTATGTTTATGAAGCCTCACAGTAAGCCAGAATTATTCACTCCTCATATACAACAAAAGTGAAAAATGATGGTTTACACCCTTTTATAGCAACTGCTATTCCAACGATGTTGCAGTATTTTAATCGAATATAAAGATGTCAAAAAGCTAAAGTCCTGCTGGAACATCAAGGTCTCTCAGAGAATGAGAGAAGCCTGTCTATCTATCATAGCAGAAGCGTCCATGTTTAAGGACTACAAATGGTTATATGTATTACATTAAAAATGAGTTATTAATCAAAATGCAAATTGTTACACTGCAAGAGCATGCTCTGAACAAAGAAGTTCCCTGGTTTAGAATGTGCATTATTTACTTCATACTACAGTGAGTTGTTAAGCCTGTGACAGTTGAAAAGGAAAAACACCACTTCTATTTAACACCTGAAACTCCAACCACACACTGATTACAGTTTTAAAAACAACATTTTACTGAAAGAAATGTGAGCTGGTGTAAAGAAAAAAATTCCACTGATTTCAATATAACAATGCTACCTTATACAAGGTAAGGATCTTGCCCAATATGACTATGTTCAAGTGTATTAAAAACAAAGCAACTTGTATCTCAAAAGTTACATGAAGAGTACTGGGAAACACATTTTACCATCGCCTCTCACTCCATGTCTTAAGCTAGCCTGATGATTCAAAAAGTTAACAGGCCTTTTGTTGTTGTTTTTTTAAATCATAACTGGGGCATCAGTACTGAAGTGTAATACAGTGACTCCGGAGAAATGTCACTGCAACACCTATTTGACAGTTCAATTATTCCTATACAAAGTCTCAATACACAAGAATAGTAACTGCCTAAATAATTTCTTGTGTTTGTAAAGCGAATTATACCCCCTGCTGTCAGCAGTATTTTGTCTTCTGATTTGCCCATTTCCATACAGGTCTGCAAGAACTCCCGATCACCCCAGCCATTCACTCTTCAGTGATAAAAGGCATTTTATCTGCATCTTTTCCTACAACCATGCTTTTCCAAATCTCCATTTTATTCCACTGCGATAACAAATCGCACAAACTTAATTTCAAACCTGCTTGCGGTTCTGACATTGGGCTGTTTAAAATTGTTAGTAATCATAGTAACGAAAATACATTTCCACACAAGGGTTGTGGATTTAATTGAGTTGGTGAGCACTCTGACTTACTTTTTTTGCTCAGTGCTTTCAACTATAAACTCTTGGCTTCACGGTACAAAAGAGTAAGATTCAGGGAGAACCTGTCACTGAATGAATGTTTCAAGAAAGGACAGCTTAAAAAGATACTAATTCTAAAATGATAAACCATGCCAGAACTATCAAGAAGCCTATCCCATCTTTTGTATTACAAAGCCCGATTGTGGTTAGAAAACTACATAAAAAAATTAAAATTTAAAAAAAAAAGCCTCTATAACTGCCTGGACAGGGTCCTCCATGGTGACCCCGCCTATTATAACCACGGCTTCAACGGGGACCCAAGGGCTACAACAAGAGTAAATACAGATCAACATCGAGCCTTGCTCTGCATGAAAACAGCGAGCACTGACCGGGTCTGCCCTGTCACCGGGGGTAAACCTGCAGCGACCCCGTTGCAGCAGGTGCCGTAAAGGTATTCACGCTATGTGAAATCACAGCCCACCGCCTTTTGCTTCAAGTAATGAAATAAAAACACAACAGCAGAGAAGTTCCGCTGCCCTACGCGCTGCTGTTTGTGACCTGGCAAGGCTCTGTCACACGGGGACACCGGGTGGCTGGACACGGAGGGAGTGTTTATTAAACAGACCCGGGACTCTCCATTCCGGGACTGCCCCGACCGGGACAGAGCGGGCGGTGCGTTTTACTGGTGTCACCCTTGGAAGTTCACTCGTTACCACCCTCCATCTCCAAGCCGCGCAGGGCCATCTCCCGACGGGCGGCCACAGCCCGCAGCTTTCCCCTCCGCCCGAGGCTGGGCGCGCCGGCAGAGCGCTCCGCTCACCTGGCGGCGGCCCCGGTTAACCCCGCCAGGGCCCCGGCCCGAAGCCACCCCGCAGCCCTGCCC
>VYXH01005072.1:211708-260491 GCA_013397275.1 Burhinus bistriatus | reverse complement strand
GGCGGCGTCTCTTCCCTCGCGGCCCGGAAGAAAGTTTCGGGGATGCCGGTGAGGCGGGGGCTCCCCCTTCCCCTCAGCCGCCCGCCCGCCGCCCCTTCGCCTCCTCCACAGAGCCCGGTCGCCAGCCGGCGGTCGCCCAGCCTGCCGCCGCCGCCTTCGCTGCACGCCCGATCGGGAGACAAAGCCGCCGCCCCACCTGCCGCCCCGGCCCCTCTCCCCGCCGCGGGGCCACCTCAGGGACCGGGGCCGGCTGTCCTGTCAGTGACGGGCGTGTGGAGGGAGAGTGGCCCGCTGAGCGCCGAGCAAACTTATTTTTAGATGTGCCGCCCATCTCAATGCATCTTAAAAATAGCACAGCCCTTATTTAAGGAGTGGGAAAGAAAGTGGTTCTGGAGGCCTCGTGGTGTGGGTTGTTTTTTGTTTTTTGTTTTTTCAAAAAAAGCCTTTTTTTAGAGAAAAAAAAAATGTTTCGGTGGTATAGGGAACTGTGGGACGGCTAATAGCCACAGGTACACACGGGAGGCTTTTACTACATCTTCATTAAGGTCACCCCTTAAGCACGTGAACAAAGGTACTCATGGCTTTGTCCTCCACAGTGTGTCTTCAGCGTGGGATGCAAGCTCTAATGTCCGTGCACACCTAATGCGTGCAGGACTTTTCATAGGGTGACTCGAGCTTTTTTGATCGGTTGTTTTCCTTGTTTTCTGTCCTGTCACTTCTCTCCGGAACACCTGCAACATGTGGGTGATGCAGGCTGAAGGAGTGATAATGGGCTGCATGGACCAGTACTGTTTATTATTTTGTAAATTAATCTTTTGCTTTTGTTTTAACTACTGTATCTCAGCCGATTCTGGTGACAGAAGTACCATAAAATTAAACTGGTCTTACTGCACCAAACATATGATCTAGTCATGATTGCTCACAAAGGAGAATTCTGATTTTTATTTTAACACCACTACAAATATATGTGTAAATGAAGTGTAAATGAAAAAGGAAAAGTATATCTCCAATAGGGAAAGGAATTTTAAGAAAAAAGCGTTGAATCATAGAGTGTTTTAGATTGGAAAGGACCTCTGGATGTCATCTAGACCCAACCCCACACATAAAGCAGGTCTGGTTGGATAAGGTTGCTCAGACCTTGTCCAGGTGAGTTTTGAACATCTCCAAGGATGGAGATTCCACACTCCCTGTGGTTGCGGTGGTGCCAGTGTCTGACCACCTTTGTGGTGAATTTTTTTTTCTCTCTAATCTAATGGCAATTTCCTGTGTTGTAATTTGTTTGTGTTTCCTCTCGTCCTGCCACTATGCACCTCATGTCCGTCTGTGTGGGTGATCATAGTCATGTGCATCTGTAGTTCTAGAAGCTAGTAGAAACCATGCTAGTGTTTTGGACCAAGGGGCAGATTGTTTCATGACATTTTTCTAAGTATAATTGCTAGATTTTATCCTCATAAATTGGAAATTTATTCTTCCCAAGCATTTGCTTAACATTTCGTATTTATTTGAATGTGGTTAATAGCAGATTAGCATATTAATTTAAAATGCATAAACACCTGATGAAGACTGTTTGTTGTTTTGTTTTTTAAGCAAATAAATGTCTCAAATAATTTACACATCTCTGTTTGTCCATTGGCCTTGTGTTCCTTAAGCTGTATTTGAGACAGTTTGCTCCCAGCTTTTGCTACAGTCCTTTCACCATTAACAGTGTCATATAGTCTCTTGGAATGACAAAGAGTCTATTCATTTTAATAGAAGGAAAGCTTTTTGGCTTTAATCTTGAAATAGATTTTCCTTGGGAAGGGATGTGCCTTGAACAATACAGTGCAACCTGTTATTACTGGGAAGTTGCCTTTGTACTATATTGGCGTTGTTTAATGCTCTGGAGAAGCCTTGGCTGATATTTATGATGATGCTGTTGGTGTCATAAATGATGTGGGCACCTTTTTTCGTTCAGCAGGGAAAAAAGATGTTTTTAGACCATGCAGAATAAAAATCTGCATGTTCTCCAGCGTAACACGTGACTGCCAAAATTACTTGTTTCTTAATTTATGTAAATTCTTGGATGTTGCTGATAATATTTCAAAAGCAGGAGAATATATTTGTAATGTGATTCATAGTGTGTCACTTCTGGACATGTCTGGGTAGAATTTCAAAACATTAGTATGATGCTGCTTAATAGCAACTGCCTCTGAATAACTCATGGTTTCTATTAGAGCCATATCAAATAATTTATTAGAAGCTGTTTGAATGGCTGGCTGCACAGAATTTGATGATATTTGGAATCGTTTGATAAATAATTTAACTTACTTTTCCAGATAGCATCTGCCATTTTATAATGATGGAAACACCTGACTGTTATGCTCATTGGCTTGTATTAATTGTAGTGAGCTTCTCAGGAAGAAATCAAATGTATGGTGTATTTTGTTGTTGTTTTTTATTATTTTGTTTAGTCTTGTAATGCCTATGTGAGTCTTAGATATTCTTGACATGTATAAATCTCTTCTGTAGGCTCACTGAACTCTAGATTATATATTTGAGATTTTAAATTTTACCACTGATAATATTTTAAGGCTTTTAAGATTATATTTTCTGTTTTACAAGGGGACTACTTTGTTTGTTTTTCCCAGTCTGTTAGCATGTCATTATGGTAAAATAAATAAACTAATGACACATTACATTTCCATAAAATAAAACTTTTGGGGAGGGTATAAAGGCTTTATTTGATTTGACAATATTTGAGAATGATTTGCATAGTTGCTAAAACAGTTTATATTGGACTGGTAAGATCAAAATCTTGGAAGGGGAGATCATCATATGTCTGCAAGCAGACCAGGGTAGCAGTGATTCATGTAATAAATTTCAGTCTGAATTTGGACAAGAGCATAAAACTGTGAAGGCACTTGTTAGACTCATGGATGGTTTGCTTAGCGTAGTGTGGATAGAAACGCTGTCACTTATTTTAACGTTATTGTTATAGGACAGAATTTCATAATGCAGCTCAGACACTTTCAGTTTTACGGCCGCGAGGACTGAATGTTGGAATGGCTGTGCTAAATTAAACCAGGGGTCTGTGACAATGACTAATACCAGATGCTTCAGAGGGAATTGTAAGAACAAATGTGAGATAATTTGCATCCCACGCTCAAGGTGAATCCAGTGCTTTGTAGTTTGGAATTGGCTTAAAACCCAAATAATGTTTAATAGCCTCTTCAGATGTTATTATGCATAATTATTATAATTTTGGACATACTTGTTGCTAGTCTAGATCTATGGCTAATTTGGGGGGCAGCTAGTTTATGCAGGGGTTTTGTTTGCTTGCTTGATGCCAGGCTGTTTACAGACTCAGGCCAAATTAACTGAATATTCTCCACTAAATTCAACAATTAGGGCTAATGTGACATTCTGGAAAAAGAGGTGCTTCTGCCCACATCCTCATACTTTGAACTGCAGCGGTGACAACACTCATGTTGGTGTGAAACCTGCCCAGTTTCAGGTTCTTTTTCTGTTTGTGTTGGAGCAAGCTGCTTCTCAGAGAATCCCATTATCACCAGATTGTAGGATGGTCTGGGGTGCGTATCTCTCAGCTTCTCCTGTGGAATTGAAATAGAGACCATGCCCATGCTTCCTAGTTAGGTCTTTTATTTTGGACTTGGGAAACTTGTGAAGTTTGTGTTCCAACAGTTGTCCTAGAGAATAAACAGCATCAACAAACAACAAAGAAGTCTGAAATTACTCCCTAGCCTGATATGTACTTAGTTGAGTCTCCTGAGCTGTGGGCTTGACTTAAAAGCGGAGGGAAATAGAGCATTAGTATAGTACAGTCTGTTTCTGAATATTGCTCAATTCCAGTATCAGTATCATCTTGAATGTGGGATGCCTATCATCTCACATTTATCCTTAGAAACCTGAATACTGTTAGATTCCTGATATTGATGGCTTCTAGTAAAAATAAGTTGTGTGCTGTGTGAATATATATTTATAAACACGTCAAAATAATATGTAGTAGAATGGTCCCACTCAGTATTATTCAGTAAATACCTGTGAACCTAAGCACAGATTTCATTATGGTATCGCTTAGGAATTTTCTGAACTTCATAGTCTTTGCATGCAGCCCTGTGGAGGTTTTTTGAAAGGTTTACAGTTTGCTGGTGAAATTCTGCAGTACCTTTCACAAGCTCCTGACAGGCTCCACACTGCATTTGAGGACTTACATGTTTGAACTTTGATTGAAATTGCACGGAGTGCTGTTCCAAATCAGTGTTCTTTCAACTTCTCTGTGAGGTTGATGGTTTTACATTTCTTTTTTCTAGAAATAAATCCATGACTTGCATATATATTCCAAACTGGCCCTTGAAGAGACTGCCATGGCTCCTGCTCGAGGGTTACCTCTCCTAGACTAGAAATCAGTAGGCTGCTGTGCTAATCCCACAGCAGCTCCACCAGTTTAAGCAATTGGTCGCTAGTATTTGTACTAATGTATCATCAAAACCCGTTTTCCACAGAACACTTTGTGTTTGCAACACGACTGCTCGTTCTGTTCTCTGCTAATGGCATCGTTGCTGCAAGCATCTATAGCAGGAGACTGCTATAGATGGCAGTGTCAGGCTGGAGAAACGGTGGGAGACTTTTTGGTGACTATAGTCACAGGAGGTGAGAACTGAATTTAAAATCTGGATTTCTGTCCCCGATAATTGAAGTTTTCTTTCCCGATATAGTCTTAGTAAAAGTTATAGCTTTTATTGAGTTTTTGTTGTATTGTCCATGTCAACCAAGAAATCTCCTTAGATGTTTTACGTAAATGTCTGAAAGCATAGAGGTAAAAATGTAGTACGTGTTCACTTTCATACTTAAGACTCAATTCTTGAAAATTTGTACTTTGGGAAAAAAAAGATTCTCATAAATCCCTCATCATATTTTTAAATGAACTGGAACGAAGCATGGGATAATACAAGTAGTGTTACTAATATCTATAAAATATTAGCCCATGCTTCATGGTAGAGCATTTTGTTTTATTTCAGTTACGTAAAAGCACCGATAATTAGAGTACTTTGAAAGGATTTTAAATACAAGTGTCAGTCATCATTGTAAATGAGTGATTGTTAGGATGTGGATTTATTTTATTCTTTGCAACATAGTACGTGGTTTGTCTTGGAGCAGAAATTGCAAGGCCTCCAAGACCAGGCCGTGACAGGGCGTACAAACTTGGCATAGGAACCCACACCAGAGCACCTCTCTGAGCATGGAGTGGGACTGGAACTTTTCTGCATGCTACATATGTTGGGGAGCGAAGACATTCAGCAACGGATAGGATACTGCTGTCTTCTGAATTGAATACTAGGTGTATTCCTGTTTAGATAGTAATTGGTCTTCAAAGATAGGCTCTTTGTACAATAGATGTCTGAAAAAGAATTGTTATCTGAACCTGTGGAAGGCTTCATTTGGGAACAGAGCACCTGTATTCATTCACTGCAGGACTTTCACATGTGTACCTGACAAGTGGTATAAAAACAACACAGTGGAGTTTTGGTGGGGGTTTTTTTAGGGATGAAGTCAGCTACTACATGCTTTTTATTACTTAATATTTTCTTTCAGACGTCTTTATTAAAAATCTAATTCTATGCAAAACCAAAAATTATTTGAATAGATGCTGTTGTTCTTTGGAAAAAATGTTATGTACTTTTATACTTAGTATAAAGAAAATACAAACTGATGCTTCTAGAAAGCAAGCTGATTTTCTGTCACGGTAGAAGCAGGCTTACTGGTTGAGATTAACAACCTTAGTGCTGCTGGGCAAGAGCATGACTTTAACTTCTGTGCATGTGATGAAATACCAAAAACGATCCTGCAGTTAGTGTTGGCACTGAGTGTGAAATGCCAGACAACAAGTAACATAACAATTGTTTATAATTGTACTGTAGCAGTGTAGACTGTTCTTAAGTGGGTAATTCCATACATTGCAGTTTAACAAGTAATTTTAACAGACTTCACAGAATTCATCAGCCTCTTCCCCCCCCCCCCCGCCCCGTGTGATGAGTTTTGAAATGAGTTAGAAGGAAAGCTGTATGCATTAACTTAGTCAGAATTTATCCTGACATTGTTTAATGGATCCTTGTTAGTCTATAGAAGCACTTTCAACTCAGTTATTATTAAATGAAGATTTTCAGTACCTTAAAATTCCACCTTTTATATACATAAAGAGTTGTATGCATTGCTCATTTGAGATATTTGTGGCAATACATACTCTGAGAGAGAGGTTGTTTTAGCTATTAAAATTTTCATTAGACAATCTTTGTTAGAAGATTTAAAAATAAAATAACAATCTGCATCTTTCATGTTATATTTGCTTATTTCTTCTGTCTTCTGATTAACTATGATCATCATTAACAGCAAGCCTGTCCTCCTGTGAGGTCTAGAGCTAGTAAAGCTCATTTTCTTAGGAATTTTTATGTTGTGGTTCATCTGATGATTATGATCAATGGTTTTACTATGTTGAAGGCATGGTAAAGTTTCTCTCTATGTGTGCTCTGCTAATGTGTAATATGATGTGAATCCATACCCCAACCTTTATCTCATTCAGGGCATTTACTGGAGCTGTTCATCAGAAGCTTGTTCTTCACTTGGCCATCTGTTTCCATAAAGCATGTAGTAATTTAACTACCTTTGAGGTCGCCATCCTGTCAAAAATCAGTAATATCTGCCAAGCACTTGAAAATTATTGGGAGGGGAAGAGAGAGATGTTCGCAGACCTTGTGATCACATAAGCTTCTTAGCTTTAGCAAAGCAGACCTGAAATCTGTATTGTAATTATTCTGCAGCACTTGGGATTCTGATGCTCTCCTTAATGAGATGTATCTCAAAAAAGAAAATTGTTTGTGTATGAGAAGTTTAAAACATGTGCCAAAACCAGATAATATTTCTTGGAATGCTTAGTGTCAACAGGAGACTCCTAAAAATACTGTTTTATTTTTAATAAAATATCAGACCCACATTTAAAAAAAATTTTTTTTCATAAATTCTAAGTTTTCATGGATATTTTGAAAGCAGAAATTCTGTCAGAAAGAATAGCTTTAACATACACTGCAAATATAAAGCTCCTGCTCCTCCTGTTAAAAATACTTGTGGAGTCACATACGTCAAACACAATGTTTGACTCAGTTTAAGTAGGGATGTTTTTTATGAGATGTTGTTTCAGTTCTGGCCTGTTGCAGGGTCATTTAGCAATCTTGTCTGGAAGTCATATTACAGAAGTCATCTTGAAATTAATCCATACCATGCAAATAGGAAATCATCCCATAACAAATGAAAATCAATATCCTATTTCTTTTGATTGCAGAAAGAAGAATAGAAAACTTTTTTGTCAATAATGATTAGTCATAATTAAACCTTGCAGCGCTCAGAAGTGTGCTGTTGGTATTGACACGCTGTACGTTCTCAACAGTTTAGTCTTACTGTATGAACAGGAGATGAGAAGTGAAATCCCAAAGAGAGAGATAAAAGGAAAAACAAAGACTGCAAAAATAAACATAATTTCTAAATTAAGGAAAATTGATAGATTGATGTGAAGGCATTGGAGGGGGTGAGATTTGGATAGAGATGAGGTGAAGGAAAAGCATAATAAAGGATGAAGGGGGAGAAATTACCACTTAAGGGAGAAGAGAAATAAGGGCAGGTAAAGCCTTTTGAAAATCAGCAGTGTCCCAGTTGAAGCACAGTATATAACTGTGTCTGCTAATTTGAATATATTCTTCAAAAGAGTCTGCGTTATTCTATTTCGTGTCAGGCTGACTTTTTGAATAGCTTCTTACATTTCATTGCATGATTTGTTAGCTGTAACTACTTTGCTAGTCATAAATCGCCTGGGACTGATTTTTCATTCTTCTCAAAGTTTGTCTATTGAGAAGAAATCTGGGCAATCAGTATTAGAACCCCGTCAGAATTTTGTAGGGCTGATTTTCCCTGTTTAGGGACAACACTGGAAGGTGTAACAAGGACTTTCTGTCACCACGTAGGCTTTGGAAAGTCATGCTGCAGTGATATTTCTTCCCCAGTCTAAGCATGGCAAGCAAATGGACTATGGCCATATACAGTAGTCTCATGAGAACACAAGCTGGTGACCTTTGGAAGAAAAATAATTGTTTGATGTTGCTCTTGCAGTTCATAAAATGCTTACTAATATCATCTCAGAAGGTAAAAATACATAATTTGTTTCCATTTTTTTGTATACGTGAAGTATCTTGTATACTAGATGGAAAATGCTGCCATCATAAAAGGAAGAGAGAGCAACTGCCTATATATTTAGCCCTGACTGTTGTCTGTTGGGTCAGATTGATTGTTTCTGAAAGGAGGAGGGAAGGGCAGTTACCCTCAAGGAAGGTATCATAGAATTGTTGAATAATTTAGGTTGGAAGGGACCTTTAAAGGTCATCTAGTCCAACCCCCCTGCAATGAGCAGGGACATCTGCAACTAGATCAGATTGCTCAGAGCCTCATCCAACCTGACCTTGATTCAGCTGGGGCAGCTTCTGAGGTGTAATGAAGAGGAGGAAGCGGGGAGAGAGCCAGAAGCTGCAGCCAAGGTAGAGGTTGGGAGATAGAGAAGCATGGGTCTGCCTCCAGCAGAAGTCAGTCCTCAATAACTACTTCTGTACCACTGTGTCTACAGGTCAGGACCTGGACATGATGCTAAGCTGACCTCAGTCTGGAGCTCTGTCATAGAGAGAATGAAATCAGATCCAAGGGCTAGATGACTGGTGAGCAGTATGGACAGTTGGGGTTTGGTGCTTGGGCTTGCTTCTTGTCCTTCCTTTTGTTCACCAGTGTCAACGTGGCTCAGAAGTAATAGGGAAATAAAAGGTTGGGTTTTAGGGAACTAAAACTGTACAAACTTATGCAAATACCAATTTGCTAGTGCTGTTATTTAGAAGTTGTTCTAAATGATTTAGTAGTTCTTGGAGGAGACTATGTGGTTATTTTTCTCCCTAGGAAGCCACTGAAGATTGATGGGTTGGAAATCGGGCACAGAGGAAAAAACAATTCCTGCATGGACATAGTTACGGGTTAGATTTGGTTTTGAGCTTTTTAAATAGTGTCAGCTGGCAACAAACCAGCTTGGATTCTCAACTTCAGAGACCAAAAGCTGTAGTTTGGGCGGTTCTTTTCTTCTTCTCCCTCTCTGTCTTTTTTTTTTTGTTTCTTTATTTTTTAATGGTCTCACATAAAAATGGGATGAGGAAACAAGACTGTTCCATCTGAAGTCTGCATTGGGTTTCAGCTACAAATGCAAATATAATTTACACAAATATGAGACCAAAAGGAACAGTCAAGAACATGTTCTTATCTCTGACAGATTGAACAGTGCGCTAAGTTCTGTGTAAATACACGTATTTAATATGATGACATGATTGGCTTTTGCCAGTTTTCTGCTTAATTTTTTGAGTGAATTTACAATTGAAATTTATAAGGATATTTAAAGAGTCAGGGTTCGTTTTTTTTGTTTGTTTTGGGTTTTTTTAATGTTGTTAATTATGAAGATGGAAAAGACTAAGATTCCTTTAGTTCCTATGGTCAAAGTTATTAGTGGAGGGAAACACACTCTGGGAAGGGAAGGTTGCTGTAGCTGCCTTTTTTTCATTGTCTTTAAAGTAATTGTTTATGCTGTCTTTTTCCTATCACTACTTTCTTTCTTCTGCCTTGTAAGCCTTGCTGTGGAGTCTTTTTTCCCTTAATAATTCTGGTTTAGCAATTCACATGCTAATATCTACCTTTGAGGTATATGGTAGTAGTATCTAAGGTCCAGCTATTCACAAATGAGTCTCCATACTTTGAACAACCTGATTATGTTCCACATCCCTTGGGAGCATCCTCGTGCTGCCTCCAGGACTCTAGAACAATTGGTGAGAGATGAAAGTCTGATGGTACTTAGGCCACTAAACCATCTGAGAAACAGCAGTATACAGATGATGTCTGAAGGAATGCTATGACTCTGCTTCTCATTTCTGCTAGTATTAGAAGGTGAAGGAAAGGAGGAAATGGATGAGCTGGTTTTCTGTTGTTTTCAAAGATTTAAATAAATTGCATAGGTTGGTGGTTGTGTTTTTTTTCCCCACCCTGGGAGATGGGGAAGAATAGATACACCCTTAATATGCCACATAAACCATATTTGAGCATTGCTGTGGCAGGTAGTTCTTTTTATACAGTATGTGGGGCTGTGGAATTATTACAGTAGCAGTTATCATAGGTTAAAATTATAGATTAGCATTTTATTATATCATAAAAACTCTTGTTTGAAAAAGAGTGCAAAAGGCAATAGTTAAACTGCTACCTATTGATAGAGTACTGTTACGCTGTGCTGGATGAAAAGTTAACATCAGTATGTCTGAAAAAGAAAAGGTACACTTGCAGATGGCAGGTTACTTCACTTACTGGAAATTACAGAAGATTCTAAGTAAGTTTGTGTTGTGTGAAATTCAGTGTTGACATATGTTAGGATCTACTTCTGCGACAAAAGGAATAAAGTAAAATACATACACACTATTGAGACGCTACAGTAACTACTACTCTGTGTTGATGGCTTAATAGACAAGAGAGGCCCCAAAATTATTTTTTTCCTGACCCAACCATATGCATTAGTTGTCAGCAAAGTCATGAAGATCTCTTTTTATGTACAGCCATTTGATGACCAGAAAGAGACCAGAAATAGAAGTTAGAGACTGGCAACAATGATAAATAGGCTTTGGAAAACCTTCCATATAAAGCAAGATTGAGAAGATTGGCACTTTTCAACTTTTTCCACTTAGAACTACATGCAGAATACTAGCCTTTATGAGGAAAGGGAATTGTGTGTTCTGTCTACTCATTTTGACAGAAGAGTAAAGTCTGTGTAATAAAGTCAAAAAACCTCAAGTATCCAAGAAGTTCTTTTTAGATTGTGTGTCATTACTTTATGTAATTAACTGACAAAAATATGAGTAATGAGAAGTTGCTGATATTTCTACAACAAAAGATTAGATGCTTAAATGTGATATATGCATGCAATATATAAATTACTTCAGTATTTTTTAATTCCTTTTTGCTATAAATCCTTGTGCTTCAAAATATAAGCAGACTAGATGGAAGTACTGAAAAAACACTTTTCCAATCCAGAATTGTCCACTGACGAATTTCTTGCACCTTCTGTCAAACCATCTGCTGTAGGCTAATGAACAGACAGCATGCTGGATCAGATGAAGCACTTGCATGAGCTATTTTGATAGCTCCCGTGTTCCTTTCAGTGGGAACTCTGTGGTTAATGAAGCTCAGAGTTAATTTTTTGAGGGCGGGGGCGGGAAAAGTGTTCTTGCTATGAGCTTCTGCACTGCAGGATGCTGTTGACAGAGAGGGGTGACGAACCCACATCGCTGTTTTCAAAGCATGTTTCAATGTTTTCTTATAAGCCTTCATTTAGCAGAAAAACATCTCGGTAACCTCTGTCACGTGCCTATGGGAAGTAATGACTGAATTGAGAGGAGCGCAGAGTTGTGCCAGTTTTGGGCTGGGGGGATCTGCATAGTTCCAAACATCATACATCACTCTGCAGTACAAAGCAGATACCAGTGCTGGAGCTAGAGCCTATCTAGAACAAATACCAGCTTCATTTTGCAATGTACCTGAGATCTCTGTCTCTGAGGAGGCACCACCATCACCTCTTAAGAGTTTCTTCCTTCTGCAACTCTGGGCATGACAACACATCAGTAATTTTTTCTTCTGCTAGCAGACGCAGATGTTGTGTTTGAAGCTGAATACAGACTGGCAGAGAAAGTATTTCTTTATTTATTTCCAACATACGCCCTTTTGAAGTATTCTTAAGTATGTTTTATAGGAGTATTTGTGAGGAATCTAATTTTACTTTGTAACTTGATCGTTCTTGCATTTGTCAGGATTAAAAAAGGCTGATGATGCCATTTGGTCACTGTTTAGTGATTCCTACAATGACTGTTGAAGTATGAGCTGCGTGTAAGCATCGGAGGTCCAGTACCAACAACAGTAGGGTGGAAGTGACTGGTGCTCTGGAGTGTTATGATCAGACTTGTCAGCACAGCTGGTGTCTTTCCACTGTCTAGACCTGGTTGTGATCAAAGCAGAAGCACATCACTGAACACTGGTCGGCTGCTCTAAGGACAGAAGAGCCGTGACACAAAGGAGGCTCTTCTTGCAATACAGTAGCTGTGAGTTTGCCTGCTAAAGCATTGTTACAAGTAGTTGCACTGAATCTGTGTTGGCTATCAAGACTCCTTGCTGGAATCTTCTGCTAAATTATATTTTCTGTCTTTTAGACAGTAATTTTTGGCTCATCATGACTGGCATTTTGCACATAGATCAACAACACAATTCAATTCTTTTGTTTGATTACTGTTTTTTATAAAGGGTTGTAGAGTGAGCATGCCAAGGTGTTCTTCAACACTGCAGATACGCCATGTACTTCGCTGCTAGCATGAATTCTGATGGCTTGAATTTTTTACTAAATCAACTATGACCCGTCAATTATGCCACTGCAAGAAGATCCATAAAATGAAAAACCATTATGGTCATATTGGAACAGTCTGTGCATTATGCCCATGTGCATTGTGTTAATAACCAAACTTTGGAGCTAATTAATTTTTGCACAATCTGATATTCAGCCTGTTATCTTTGATGTATTTAATGAACTTTCCTAATACAGTAAGTTGTATGTAGATGGCACACAAACTGAAAAAAAGAGCTATGGGTATCACTGATAGATCAATCTATTTCAGTCCATGTTTTCTGCCCTAATATAACTTGAGTGACTTCATGTTTTCAATGTGCATACTTTCAATAAACTGACCAAATTTGTTTACACAACTCTCAAAGAAGGCAAGAGCTGTTACAGCTCATTTGTCATTCTTGATCTCCCATAGCTGTGCATAAATCCATAGAAGTTAAAAGATTTGGGGACTTCCTGTACTTAACATTACTGGGTTATGATCTCTGTTTCATAACTGAAAAGGCTTCTGACATCTCTGTGTAAATACTCATTTTTATTCTTTTATTTGTGCGCATGTCAATTAAACCCAGAAATTAAAGTTTCTAATTGTAGGCATTCTGGTGACAAACTAGTGTGTAATACTGTATAATGCAATTCTGTAGGGAGTCTGCTTAATTTTTACATAAAATATAACCAAATACTCTGTTCAAATTTCTGTTTGGTGTCGTTTCCCGCCCCCCCCCCCCCCCCCCCCCCGCTCTNATTTCCGCCCCCCCCCCCCCCCCCCGCTTTTCTATTTACCACCTTAGATGCTTTAGAAACATTTGAGTTTCCTGCAGCGTGTCCAAATTCCTTCAGTATGTGGGGAACACAAACCATATTTAAGGGGTTTAAGTAGGTTTTCTGTCCTAAGCAAGACCATGTAAAGGGTAACTGTAGTTTCACCTGTGTGAGACCTGTATCCTCCTCAGTTGGCACCTGGGGACCAGGATTTGCTGCAGCATTTCAAGCAGCACTAGACACTTGCGTGTGGGCAACTGAATCAAGTCCCTACTGCCATATTAGAGGCTGCAAAACTGTTACAGTATCTCAAAGCTACAAAATCCTATTAATTTCTGAAAGAAGTCCTCAAAAATAGCTTGAGGAAAAATATTAAGGTCAGAAATTTGATACTATTAGGTGCTTTTAATGAGACTAGGAGCATCATTAAATGAACTATTAAGATACTGGCTGCTATACTGTAATTCTTTCACATTTGTGTGTGTCCGCACTGCTGCTGGAAGGAGCAGTCCCACTCAACATCACTGAGTACCTTAAGCTTTAATAGCAATTTGGGCCATATCCAGTCTATCATGACATGTAGTCTTTTAGATCAAAAACATCTTAAAATTTGCGGTGTACTCATATCTATCTTTGAGTAGATAGTGCTGCTATTTTTACTTAAGTTTTGAAGTATTTCCATTTAGGCTTAGCAGTCAGAATCAGGAGGTACTGCACCCAATAACTGTCTCGCTTTTTGTTTTGGTTTGGTTTGGTTTCAGTTTAAAAAATTTGAAAACTGTATGTTAATATGTATAGTGCACATTGTGGTGGGACAGAAGGGTGGGTGGGTTGTTAATATGGACTTTTTTTATAAAGATTGAAAATAAATTCACTCTAGCTTGCTTTATTTGACCTCACACTTCTGAATATCATCTGTAGAATATTGCTCTACAATTTGAAGAAAAGAATGCCAATAGTGAGTCTTCATCCTGCTACATATGATTCAGAAAGCCCTATGGATTTTGTTGCCAGTCAGATGTTGCTGGTCAGATATGTTAGATGGGAAAATAACTCTTTCCAGCATAGTCTGTTTAATATTCATCGTAGGAGTTTGACCACTTAAACAAAGAAATTGTTGAGACTTAGCTGGTGGTCAAAGTGAAAGATAACAAACGTAACATTTTTTACATAACAATGTCAAAATACCCAAGTTTGTTCAAGGAAAGATTTTCAAGTAGCAGTTTATTTTATTTGCTGTTACTTTAAATATTTTCTTCTCTAAAGAAGTATTTTCCATATTTTTTTAATTAACTCGATCTAAGTTTTATGACGAGGCTTAACAATAAGGTCTCATTTCAGGATGCTGATAGTTTTCAGTACTTCCAGCAGAAATTTGTTAGTATTCTCAGTTCCTGTTGTTAGGCTTTTATAAAAAATTCCTGCTTATTTGCTTGAATAATTACTTTACCGTTCTAATTTAATTAGGAAGTATAATTTGTGTAGGTAGGCTTATACTGTTCTCCTTTTGGATCAAAGTTAGAATGGCAGTCTAAACAATTGCAAGTTCAAGCTCTGAAACCTTATTGTCTTAATTTTATGCCATAAAAAGTCAATTAATGCAAGATGTATTTTAGTCATGCCCTATTTATGGAGTTGTTCATAGCTTGTACTTAGGAAAATGACTGAAGTTTGAGGAAGAAAACTTTCTCCCCTGTATAGTATCCATCTTATGATTGGTACCAAATGTCAAGAGCAGAGGCAAACATAGGGGTTGCTATCGTATTCATGGGAAGAGGACAGAACGCACACAAGTCCTAATGTGAGAGCAACAGCCCTGTAGTTCTACTGATAAACTTCCAGCAATGTTTCTACAGAAGTGTCATAGGAGACATTCTCACGTTAGTATATGATGCTTTTTCTGCTCTGATATGTCTTGTGAAGCTTCTCTGATAGGCACTGCAATGGCTGCAAGGTGTTCGGGTTCATGTAGTAGCCTCTAGAGCAGACTGCAGTATCCCCCTGTTGCAGTGGTTAGCCAGGTGAGCTTGGCTGGCTGTGAGACCATCTCTTCAAACTGTTGTAGTCATAGCAAAGGACTGGGTTTTTTTTTTTCCCTTGTTGAAATAATTGCAAATTGTACTGTGATCTAAGAGTACTGCATTTCATTACTGGGGTTATAATCTATGTTTCTGCATAGTGCAAATTCCATGGTTTATATGTGAGGGGTCAGAGTTGTCTCCTGAGGTCAGTTGATGTACATGCTATCTGGCGTATTAATGAAGAAATTGAATCAAGAGCATAAGTTTTGCCTTGTGTGTGGAAGGCAGTCAGGATCGTGCAGTTCTTCAGGGCGCTCTGAGGAGATCACTGAAAATTGGTGACTTAGCCAGTGTTTTAAGCAGGAGCAAAGCAGCTGAAGCAGGAGGAGTTGCAGTGTGTTCAGCTGAACTGAATTGTAAAGGTAATCCTAGTGTCCTCTCTTGCTAGTGGAGCAGCTTCTGTGGCCTGAAAGAAGTGCAATGTACTGAAGACTGGTAGTTTTATATCTACATATGGAGAATTATGGTTAACTGTATGTATTGTGAGTGTGTGCATCACTGGGGCTGACTCAAAAATACAATATGGAGATGTAGTGACCTTGTCATTGATGGATGGGAGAAAGTATTTTAAAAAGTGTAACTACATGCATTTTTCAGTGGTATTTAAGGCTATGGTTTTCTTAGGCAGAACATTAACTTCATCCCTTACTGGAAGCTTAACGCTTTTCTGTGTTTGAGCCTGATTGTCAGGGAGCAGCAGGACGAGGTTGCTCTGCAAGGGAATCTGCACTGGCAGCCGAGAGTGACACCAGTACTTCCACACTGCCCAAACAAGAGGAGCAGAGCAGTTTGGTGACAGTATCCAGGGACAATCAACAGCCCTGTTTGCCAGAGGGGCCCAGAGTCATGAAGCAGGTCCAAGGTCAAGTCAGCTGGTCGGAGTCAGCAAGGCACATGGCCAGGCACTGGCATTACCTGCAGCATGGCCCAGGCAGGGACCAAGGGCAAGACTCTGAGCTTAAAGATAGCTCACAATCAAAAGAGGGAAACCCCCAACAAAGGTTTTCATGGGTCTTTCCCACCCAGCTCTTCTCACAGCTCTCTGGCAGCACCGCAGTGGAGCTAACCTTAAGCACAGCCAGCTAACTCCCTAGGAAGGGGGAAGAGGTGGTGCGCAGGGCCTTGATGCTTGACCATTGAGTATCATCTCTCTGCCTGGAGGAGGTAGCTTCAGTCAGCTGTGCTTTCTTCTCTTTTGTTCTTGGACATATTTGTTGACAGCTGTGAGGCTGTGAAAATATTAATAATCTTCTGATCCAATTTGCTTCACAGTTTACCCTATTATTTTCATGTATACTGAGCTGGGTGGGAAGAAGGTGGATCCCTGTGGGACTCCACAAGTGAAGATTTTGGAGGAAAGGGCAGCACAAGGAAACCACTGTGACTTGTTCAGCTCTGTCACAGGATCACTGACACCCACTCAGTACAAGGCTGATAATTTCTACTTTCAAGAGGCAGTAGGAGTCCACTGATGATCATACCAGACCTCAAAGAAACACTCACCAAGGCTTGTAGGTCTATAAAGGACAGCAGGATTTCATCCAAGCATAAACCACTAACCGTTTTTCTCTCTAGGTAATATCCATCCTACTGCAAGACTCTGTCTGATTTTTTTGAGTTTTTGTGGTATGATAGCTCCTTCAGAAAAGTGAATTCTGCCTTTGTTTCCTTTTAACTGTGGTGAAGATAATTAATGTTTAAGGGACATACAGAAACATAGAATCATAGAATGGTTAGAGTTGGAAGGAACCTTAAAGATCATCTAGTTCCAACCCCCATGCCATGGGCAGGGACGCCTCCCACTAGACCTGGTTGCTCAAAGCCCCATCCAACCTGGCCTTGAACACTTCCAGGGATGGGGCCTCCACAACTTCCCTGGGCAACTTGTTCCAGTGCCTCACCACCCTCAGAGTGAAAAATTTCTTCCTTATATCTATTCTAAATCTACCCTCTTCCAGCTTGAAGCCATTACTGCTTGTCTTATCACTACATACCCTTGTAAAAAGTCCCTCTCCAGCTTTCTTGTAGGCCCCCTTTAGGTACCAGAAGGCTGCTCTAAGGTCTCTCTGGAGCCTTCTCTTCTCCAGGCTGAGCAACCCCAGCTCTCTCAGCCCGTCCTCACAGGAGAGGTGCTCCAGCCCTCTGATCATCTTTGCGGCCCTCCTCTGGACCCGCTCCAACAGGTCCATGTCCTTCTTATGTTGAGGCCCCAGAGCTGGATGCAGTACTCCAGGTGGGGTCTCACGAGAGCGGAGTAGAGGGGCAGAATCACCTCACTCACTTGTATCACACAGTTCATCATTTTAACAAAGAACAATGAGGGAACAATATTAAGGACTTAATGGGAAGGGCCACAAGCTCTCTGTGTATATCACTGTTTCTGTACCGGTGATATTATAGTTAGATTTTTGCATATTAAAGAAACCTTAGAAATTGCTGCCAAGATGATAATTAATGATATGGTGAAAAGCATAACTTGAATCAGTTCTCCCTAGAGACCCAGCAGAGATATCGCAAGTTGAACACCTTTGTAAAAAAGCAAGTGTAAGAGTGGGACAAACAGGAAATGTCTGCTGTTCTGCTTTACAAGTTGAGGGAAGGAACGGTGCAGTGTTAAGGCGTTAAAGGTGTCTCTTTTGGATTAATGAGGTACATAAACAATCCTCATAAAACTGGAGGGGAAAGGAAGTATGATTGTGTGATGGAACAGCAAAAGGAAGGCAAGAATTAACAGGATCGAGAGTATCGGAGAAACAGAGGAAAAAAGGATGAAGAAAAAGTGAATTAGAGAGAAAGAAGAGAGAAATCAGACAGAAAGAAGAAACTCACTGGAAAGGAAAAATAGCAGGGCCAAAACCTTCTAGAAAAAGATGCAGTTATTTTGAGAAGATGGAAAATGATATGTGTAACAATGCTGGAAAACATGAAGAAGGGGAAAGAAACCATTCAAATATAAAGTGTATCTTCTGTAAATTTTATAGTACCAAGAATACTGGTATATATGAAGACATTTTTTAATTAAGGTACTTGCTGAAAACAAGTGATTTAGTTCTAAAGCTTAGTAGTGATTTTAAAATTTATGGTTTTTGAAAGGTGGACCATTTCCCAATTTGTATAAGGACCATAGGACAGGTGTTGCATCCAGACATTAAATTCCATTCTGAATTTTGCTGGTGGAAATTCAAAGCTACATATTTATACTTAGCAGTAAAAGAGGAACTAGCTAGTTCTTAGAAAAGTTACCGTCTCAATATTGCTAAGCAAATGAAAGTTTATTGATATCCTGGAAACTGTATATGGTTTATGGTGTAATAAGAGAGACATGGTTCATGTCTGTGTTCCTGGTGTAATAAGTAGAATATCAAGTAATTCAACAGCTAAATCTAATATTAGTTTACAGATTCACTGATTAAGGCTAGGAAGTGAAGAATAGTGTTGCCATAGTGAAGTCTATACGATAAAGCACAAGAAGAACAAGCTAGTGAATAATTGATACATGTCTAAGATTAGAAACGATCATTTACAGTGTGCTCTTTGATATTCATGCATGCTTTTTACTTTAAAAAACCTCAGAGAAACACATTAGCATAGACTGTGATGGGTTTTTGCATAAACTTTTAAGCAAAGTATCAATGGCTTATGTGTGCAAGGACACACAAATATACAGTTATTGCAGTGCTAAGATTGAGAATTCAGGCATAAACCAAAAAGTTCAAAAATGGAAGGCTTTTAGCATGGGATGTATTTCTCCAGGCTGCATGTATTACTGTATTTCTTAAAAATATAATGGAAATAAGTAAGAATGTGTGTAATAAGATTCAGTAAGACAAGTTGTAACCTTGTGCCTGTGTGCTTACCTCCTTCTGGTTTTAGTAGTACAAAATAGCTCTTAATTTAATGTTTAAAGCTTTAGTGTAGAAGTAATTTACTAAGGTGTCCTAGGCCATTTTGAATTAAGGAACAGTACTTACAAGTGTCCTGATAAAGCTTAAAGACACTCTTTTTCAAAACGGATAAAAACCTGACTGCTGTTGTGAAGGTATCTCTGAGTAAAGGAATGGAAAGCTGTTTTCTGGGATAAACACTGTAGATCTCCTGGAGCAAAGAACTGCAGGCATCATGCCTTTATAAACAGTTTTGCTTAATAAATGTGTCATTTTTATAAATGTATGATGGAAATCAGTGTACATACACAATAGTTCTAAATACAGTCCAGCTGCCCCGTAGCAAACTTCACTTGTCATAAATTCCTTTTTAGCAATCCCAGTAGCAAGAGCTATTTTTTTATTATTAATTAGCCCCATAAAACAAATAAAATACATGCAGTTGGCTTGCATACAACAATCCTGAGGTTAGGGGTGTTGTTTTTTCTGCGTGGAAGCTGAGTGAAATTATTTAGGGAAAAAAATTGACTGATATGAAGGAATCTCTGTAGACGTATTGTGTGCTTAATTTCAAATGTATTATTTACTTGTTTAATGCCTCAAGTTTGCAAACCATCTTATAGTAAATGCCCCATTAGAGCAAACAGCTCTTCATGTTCCCTAGGGTAAGTTAAGTTATAATCAGGTTATGACCGTATAGACCTTAGAAAGGGAAGAATTTGAACGAATCAAAACTAATTCAGTAGTTACTGTGAAACAGTGATGGCAAATATCAAGGGATAGAATTGAGAGATGCCTTAAAGAAGGATGGTAAATATCAGCATCAGGTTCAATTTTAGTTAATTTACTGCCTAGAGTAAGTAGGGAGTAGCACATAGCACATAACAGAAAGTTCAGATTTGTATTATATGATGAGGCACTTGATTTCCTTCATTAACTTCTAAAGCTGCACAGGCTTCCTGTGCTTTTTTCTGCTTAAAAATAGGCAAGCTGCCACTAAAGATTATAAATTAATCAAGAATGCAAGCTGAGAGGAAAAGGAGAGAGGTTGTCTTAAACACCGTAGGCATGGAAGATCATAGACTATGGTATGTACATACTAGATATGTATAAAAGTGATCAGCATTTTTGTCAGCTCGTTTGTAGTATGCCTAAATATTCCTATTTCTCACAGATTGAGTTTTCAGACTTGATTTTTGTTGTCTGTCCCAGAACTGAATCAAATGTAAAACTTGCATTGGTCTTTTACACATTGATGGTTTTATACAGACAAACCACGGTCTGTGTAGAAGAAACTGTATTCAAAACTTGTATGTTTTTCATACCTTTATTATATGCAGAATGCTTTAAGAATGGATTCATACCGAAGAGGAAAGAGGCTTTGTGTTGTGTCTGAAGCAATGATCCATGTATATGTGATACTTTGTGCTGTCCTCTTCAAAAAAATCTTGTAGTTGCTTGGTGGAATGGTTGAGTTTCTTCCTGCATTCTTCAGTCAACATTACATTAGCTATTAGAAAACAGCCTTGTTAATTGCAAAAAAGGATAGTATTTTCCAGTACATTGAAGGTGTCAGATACACATGTCATTAGGGAACATGAGCTTGATAACTGTACCTTTGAGAAAAGACTTTTGAATTTTATTTTTGAGGGGGGGGGGATTCTAGCTGGGCAGTTAAAATAGAAGTGAAAATGATACAGATCAAAAGCTAATAACTGTAATTAATCTCAAAAGTGAAAAGCACTTATCTTTTAGCATAGCCCCATCATTAATGGGAGACTTTTCAGTGAATGGCAGCTGTTGTCTGGTCCTTGCCTTCCTATTTGTCCCTTTGAAATGGAAGTTAGAGGGCTGCAGGGTTTTCCTCTGGATGTTGGACTTGGTGCTTCCTTGGGTGCCTCACCAAGCTGGGGTCACGGCGCTGGCAGCAGAGGTGCACTTCCTGTGACCACGACATTGCGAAGCTCTGCTGAGTGGAGCTGACGTGGGCTGGGTTTTGAGGTCTACTGGTCAGTTAGAATTGTGTTACAAAATCATACAGAGCGAAGGAAAGCTGTGTTATTGCATGAACACTATAGAGACAGTTGTTTTCCTTATTTACCTTTTTTATTTTTTATTTTGAAGTAACATCTTGGAAAAACTGGCAGCATCAAAGCCTGCCTGCTTATGTGCGCAGGCCTTCAATAAAGGCAAAGGAGGGTATTTTCTGTTTCATAGATTAGTGAAGGGTTAAGCTTGCATTTCGGCTACCTGGTGTTTGCTGCTTTTCTGTTGTATTTCCATGGAATTTAGTTTCTTTTTTTTCCTATGTTGTATTTCCCATAAATGTTGCTAAGCATCAGTAAATGAATTTCTTATATGTTACTATCTATATTTTGCATACAGGAGAACATTAACGTTGAAGTTGCATGAATTTGTTAATATTCGTTTACATTGTTTCTTTATGAGTGGTTTCTTGCAGAAAAACAGATAGTGCCGAGTATTGCAAAGCACAGATATTCTCAAGTTTCTCTTTCAAAACTTGAAACTGTACTATGGAGTTTTTCCACCTGTATTTTAATAGAGTGATAGACACTTGTCAGAGGCTTCAGTGTGAGAGATGAACAGATCTGGATCTTCCTTCCAGCACAGTGGAGAAGAACGCATCACGGGCTCTGCTCACTATTAATACTTTTGAGAGAAGGATGTTTAATCGACATAGATGTTCATCTTGTGTTGTTAGCATAAGTTTTGAATAAAGTGTTCTCTGCTTAATTCTGAAGCAGTTTGTTAGCAGCATGATTAACAGTGGTGCATTGTACAACTGAAGAAAGCAATATTGATTGCAAGTATAAAGGCACCCTTACAGATGCTTTCTGAATTGTTTAGTTTTCCTAAATGAAGTCATCTTTTAAGTAATTTTGCAATGGAAGGTCTTTTCTTAATTTACTCTATTGTTTTGGCAGTCTTCATGAGTTTTACTCAGATTCTGGTTTTGGGATTGTCATACACATGGCAGCTAGAAAGTGCAGTCGCTAAAGGTGTTATTCAGGACACTATTATTATCAAGTTTGGGCACCTGGAGCTTGGTTTTGTGGGTTTTTTTGGCGACTTTGTTGTTTTTAGAAACTTTAGTTCTAATAGTTCAAATTTTTTACTTCACATTGGGATTGGTATTTCCTTTTGTCTTTTTTTGGCATTAAATATGTTAATGAGTAAGTGGGCGGCAAACTGATTGGTATTCCAAACTAAAAAAAAGTTACTTACATGTTACTTCTGTTAGTCTTTCTTCTTAATTATACACTCTGAAGGCCTTTATGTATAAAGGCATAACAGATAGATAAGTCAACGGTAAGTCAAGGGGAGGTCTTGCTTGGTTATTGTTTAGATTTATTATTCAATTTCTCCTCCTTTTTACCTAAAATAATAAAGCATTACTTGAGATGGAAATAGAAAAAAAGTAATGCTGTACTACAGAATTTTTCTATTAATTAGAAGAAGGAAATTTAAACTGAAGAGATGGCTAATTCCATAACATGAAGGGAAGGTACTGGCTGCAGTGGGTGTTTTGTTTGTTTTTTTCCTTAAGCTGCTTAACTGGGGAAAAATTTTATGCAGATGATGATAGGAAAGTGTACGTAGATGATGGTAAGAAAAGGCTCTCTGGAAAATAGATGTCTGTTCTACCATTTTTGATGCCTGTCTTTCAAATTGTTCTCCCTGCTTGTGCCTGCAAGAAAAGGTGAAAAAGTTCAGGTCTAAATCTTTTTCAGGATGCTGTATGAACGGGGTAAGAGTTTCATCCAGAGTTTATTTATTGAAAATTGCATTGTCTTGGTCACTAAAGCTGCTTGCATATCTGATTAATCAAAAACAGAGTGAGGAGGGACATCAGAAAAAGGAAAACTATTTAACGAAATGCCATTTTAGAGATCAAATCAAAAACTAGCCGAACAAAAGTAGTACTTCCTATCTAAAAACTATTGCAGCCAGCCACATCACAGAAGCCTACTAAAATAAATATCAGGTTTTTTGGCCCCAATTAAAAATCTGAGTTTTTTTTATAGAGGATTATTTTTCATATTTTTGTTCAAATGGACCTTCACTCTTGCTTTACTCACTAAACCAACACTGGATGCACCGTTAGAGATGCCTGCAGTAAGACAGCAAGCCACAGAACTCTTCTGAGAATGCAGCACTGTCCTGCTCGTGGCAAGTGCACCACCACCAAGACCCCCCTTTACCTTCCTTTTTAGTCACGTGTAGAAAACTCCTTATCTTTTAAGCAGTAAAGTGTTTTCCCCTTGTTGCTTTGACTCCCAAAGTAACAAGGCTATGGTTATGTGATCACTTTCACCAGGAGGAAATTGGTGCTGATGCTGGAAAATGAGATCCCTTCATCCTACATCCTTCTCTGTCCCGCCAGCTCTTGTGTTGGCTGTGCTCAAGTCTTCCCAACAAAAGTTAATGTGAAGTAGAGGGGGGCTTGGTTGTTTTTGTTTCTTGGGAGTTTTTTAAAATCCTCTATCTCAGGCATTCATGCCTTTTAAAATACCGTCTGATTCTGTCCTTTTCACTTTTGAAATCCTTGACAAATGCAAGTTATTCAAGACTTAGGGGCAGTTTTGAGGTGAAATTTTTGCAGAACTGTTGTGTTTTTAAAAGTTCTCTTTTAAAATAGTCAGAGACATGAGAATTTAAAACTAGAATGGGATTGCATTTATTAATACTAATTTTCAAAGCTTTCATCAGTGTGGAGCTCTACAGAGACCCAGCATGGAGCTATCAGTGATCACAGTGGGAGGCAATAGTCCATGTACTGCCACCCTGCCAGAAAATGAGGTTAAGCCTGGCCTTCACTTACCAATTTTTAATAGTTGAGGTGTTTATTTTCTATCACTTTATCTTCTTTTCTGCTAGTGCCAGAAAATGAGGTTAAGCCTGGCCTTCACTTACCAATTTTTAATAGTTGAGGTGTTTATTTTCTATCACTTTATCTTCTTTTCTGCTAGTGGGTTAAGTAAATGTTTTTAGGACCATAGAATGTTTATTAGAGAGCTGCCTTTGGTAATAGTAATCATGTTATGTGAGCATACAGTCAACTGGTAAGATGAACATTTTGTCACAAATTCGGTAAATGTAAAAGAAACACGTGACCTTATGTATGTTTGGTAAGACAAGATCTGCCAAGCTGAGCTCTAGGGATTGTATAATAACACATCAGAGAACAGTGCCTTCCGAGTACTGGTATGTTTATCGATCTGTTTCAGAGCATGAAAGATGCATCTCAGACTCTTCATTTAGTAAGTGCATTTAGTTAGTGTGTAAAGCAACATAATTACCAGGAAATGCTCCTGTATAAGAGACCCGTATGCTGGGATAAGAGTTGAAGTATAAATGAAGTCTAATACTGGTTGTCTTTGAGAGCATGAGGAGAAAGCGTGAGGACCAGAGGTGGATGTACAGCATGAGCTGCATCGTGCACAAATGCTCAAGCTGCCTTTCTGAGCTGTTTGCACCAATTCAGAGCTGCAGACTGCTCAGGCCTGGCCAGGCGAAACCAAATGAGAAGTGCACTTAGTTGGGTAGTTGCAGCTGTTGTGCTGTACAGCAATAGCTGGTCTGAAGCAAGCACAGATGTTCTGGTATGGCAATGCACTCCATGGACTGGCTGAGTGCATCCCTGCTGCCTAGGAGGTACTTTCTCCCCTTTGCATTAAATACTTAAAAAAAATGGAAAAATACAAGTTCTATATGAATATAAATGGATAACTTTCCCGGCTAAGCTTATTCACAATGTGGTACTTAATCAGGGAAAGACTTTCAAATTGGGGTGGGGAAATCATTAAATGGAATAATTTTTATGAACAATAAAGTGATACATGGCCAAGTAGTTTTGGGTTTGTTTTTTTTCTCATTCACTAATGTTTGAAGTACTGGTTTCCTTGATTCTTTCACAGAGTATTTATTTATAAATCTCCAAAATAATGTATTTTATCTTGTAATTTTGCCTAGTTTTAACCAGCACAAACTTAGTAAATGAAATTAATGCAGTTAATTTTATTCCTAAAACTGTCAACAGTAATTTCAATATTTGCCTTCACTTTTTTTTCAATTTGACATCTCAACATAAAGATACTAATACTGAACCTTTCTCTGTAAGTATTCAAGATACCCAGCTATTTTACCTGCAACTTTTTTTAACAAGAATTTTTTATAACTGAAGATTCCTTCAGTATTCATTGGAAAGGGAAGATTACTGCCAGAATGGCAAAGTATTTAGGTGATCCTCTGCAGGGATTAACATGTTCTCTGCATGAATTATTTATCTTGATAGTTATTATCATATTATGATCTCAGAATTAATTACAACTTTGAGTGGGAAATATTTTAGCTGCCTTTGATTCATTCTTCAATGTTGTTTGTTATCTTCTTTTCTTAGTTACACTTCTCATGAAGAAACCCTGTATTTTCCCTTGCACTCCCCATTCCTGCATCTCTTTTCTTTTTTCCCTCACTTTTACTTGCAAAATGTGACTGGTGCAGTTGCTGTTTTGAACCCCACCCTTAGGGTTGCTAGGCAGAGGAACTTCATTGCGTAAGTAACCTGTTACTGAACAGGCTACTGCAGCCCTAACCAGCCATCTAATGAATCGCCAAGTCTTAAAGGAAATAGCTTCAACCATTTACTGTTTGGAACCAGAACTTTAAACATGGAAAAAACGAAGTGGTAAATTTGTTTTAAAATAACAAAACAGCTGAAGACTAAGAAACCTTTGCCAGCAGAAACTAGTATAAAGCAAGAATATAAATGCCTGAAAATAACCGTCAAAACAGTAACTCCTGAAAATGGATGATAACATAATGCATTGTAAATGCTCGATTGTTTTTTTTTTTCAGTTTTGAAGTTTAGGGATGTGGATTCAGTTTGGGTCCACCTCTAGCTTCTGGACTGGTAGTGAGTGACCTCAAATGAACTGCACAGATTTCATGAGATAGTTTCTGGTTTTTTCTGTGCAATAAATATTTGACTTATAATTCAGATCTTGACATTCAAAATCAAACTGATTTCTCTATCCCTGTTAAGTGGCAAAATACACATTACCCAAAGTAGAAGTATGTTTGTAAATATTTGAAATAGGGTAGTAATGCTTTCTGACAAATAGTACTACAAGATTGGTTGGCAAAAGTTTGTGTGCATTTCAGCATGTTCTGGAGATTATTATCTGAGCATCAGTTTTCATTAGCACTGTCTTAAAGTTGACAAACACAGAAATATTAGGAGAGAATCACGTGAAGCTGCATGTGAGAAAGAAGAGAAGCAGAGAGGAGAGCCTTGAAGGGTGGTGAGATAGTGGGTATGAATTTCAGGTGAGCAGGCAGAATGCTGTGAAAACAAAACTAAGCAGGTACAAAAACCATACTGAGCTTAAAGGTGCCAAGTTAAGACAGTGTTAGGAGCAGGTTTGCAATGGCTGGTGACATTTCTGAGACTAAAGTTTTCCCTGTCGTTAAGGTCAGCTAAGAAGAGCTCTTTTGTTGGTTCTTTGGATTCTGGTGAGTGTTGGCTTTAGGGTTCAGCTGTAAGTAGATACAGTAGGTAGTTACTCGACCATTTGACTGGTAGAAGCAGCCAGACAGCTCAGTAAGACCTGCTTTGGTCCTGCCTTTCCTTGGACTGTGGCTTTTCTTGAGTGGTGGTTCAAGGACTGTAAGATGGCCAGGCAGCAGGTCTTTGCCTCCTGCTGCACAGCCAGGCATAGGCTGCTTTCTGCTGTTCTTATCAGCGAAGGGGCCAGAAAGGACAAGACAGCCCCGATAAACCTCTGGGTGGCTTTTCTCAGAAGCAGCCTGTACCACCCTTACCTCCCCCAGCACCATGAGAGCATGCCTGCTTCTCCATCTCAGCCCTACCGCTTCCCTCTCCTCCTTCCTCTCCACTCCCCACTGCAACTTTGCATCTGCTGTTGCAAAGCTGTGAGCCGGCTTTGCAAAGCAGCTGCTGGGCTTGCTGGGCTAAGGACCTTTGCTTCTGGAAATTACACCATCTGGCCGTACACCAGAACACAGTATATGGAGTTTATATTTAGATCACCTTGTATTTGGCATCTGGACTTTATTTATCTCTGTGCTTGACGAGACGTGGTTTGAGCACTTTCTTTTGTGGATGATATTCTACGTAATGTATGTATTGTCAGTTCTCAGTTGCCACAGTGAAAGATGCTCCATAAAGGTAGTTGTTTTTTTCTGTAGAGCTGTCATTTCTGTCGGTGGGAGCTGCACGTGAGATGC
Organism: Burhinus bistriatus; assembly: GCA_013397275.1. NCBI lineage: Eukaryota > Metazoa > Chordata > Aves > Charadriiformes > Burhinidae > Burhinus > Burhinus bistriatus. Next base: position 232,994 of record VYXH01005072.1, on the reverse strand, counting down.
CATTTATTATTGGTGTCTGTTAGAAACATCAGACACAGAGAGGGCTGGTAAAGAACATTTTGCCTTTGTAATTAGACAGATCAATTCTGACTATCTGAAAAGATGGGCTAATGCACAACAGGTCCAGCAGTACTGGGTATTCTAATATTAAGCTACATTGTGCTATATATCTCAAGATTCTATCGATAGGGCTGGGTTGTGGGGTGGGGGCTTTTTTTGCTTTTCATGTGTGTTTTTGTATAAAGGAATCTTTGTCATAATTTAAGGACAAAACAAATGGCACTCTTAAATGAGTACACAAAGTAACATGCTGCAGGAAGGCCAACAGAGGGTGCTGGAGTGATGCAGCTCTTGCCTTCACTAGTTCTTTTGTTTTCTGGAGAGCAATGTGTATTTTGACAAACCTTCTCATTTTCGGATGTCTTACTGTACAGCTGTAGAGTTACTGCATTGTTTGTGCATTTAATACCATAATTTTCATACTTTTAAATATTATTTTGTGTTATGAAGATTATTTCAGAAATGCCTGTTAAGCAATAATATTTACAAGAACAATGTATACGTACTTAGGGCATTTATTAATTTTCTTTACCTCTAAAAAGAGATACAAATGAAAATCCTGCTTTTTCAGAAGAAAAAGTTGGGCACGGTGGAAGTGCCAATGATCTCTGTGACTTACACATGTTGCATTGCACATATTTTGAGACTGATGTAACAAAGCACTGATCTATGAAAGTCATGCTTTGGTGTAAATAATACCTGTGTAGAAATAACATACTTGCCAAGAAACGTCTCAAGGAGGAGGAATAAAAAGTTAGATAGCATATGACAAATCATTGTGCAGCACTTCGCAGTTAAACTAATTATATCCATGCTGTACTTTATTTCAAGTTCCTTGTTTTTATCCTTGTTCAGGGTCTCATTTCTGCTCTGGTTGTAGAGGAGAGTGTGACCTTTATATACTGGACTGAAAAGGTGGTGTGTCTGAACATGGGTGTATCGTTTGGCTGGAGACTGCCTGATTCAGCTTGCCCTTGTTCTTTGAAGTATGTCCGTGGAAGTCAGTATTTATAGTGTTGCCTGAGAGTCTGTTACGGAAAGCACTCCCCTTCCTCTCCTGACCCTCCTCCTCTCCCCAAAGTGAAGGGTAATGACTTCAGGCTACCAGAGACTGGAAAGTGCAATTTATGACATGGATATGCAAAACCAGGCGATTCCTTTTAAGATGCAGTCTCTCATTACTGCACAGATGTGATGTATGAAGGACTAAATCCGCTCTGTTGTGTTGATGATGATGATAACCTGAAGTATTCCATGTTATTGGGGTTTTCTTTGATGAGGTTGAAACTTGATAACCCCTTTTTGTCCAAAAATCTTGTACATCTCTGACAGTGTCTTGCAGGCATGAACAGACTTCTCAGCAGGGAGATGAGGAACTAGAGTAGTTTCAGGAACCTGTCAGATCTACTGTCTGTCACTTCTCATTTTCCAAAACCAAAAAGTGTATAAACAGTGGGGCCTTATCTTTAAAATGCATCTGGAGTACAGCATACAAAAAGATACCCAGATTTGCCAGAAGTTTGAAGGAGCACATCTGAGCCATGGCTGCCCTGTCTATCATTTACTTTTAACTCAGATGCCACAGTTTGATAGTTCTCTTAACATTTAGGAAACCTGAACTCTTGCATAAACATGCAAGAAGAGAATTATCCAGACTTACAGTAGTGCTTTTTAAAATGTCAGCGGAACTACTGTTGTGTTTATATGGAAAGCAGCTGCAAAGGGCTATCCAGAAAGAAAAAGGCCCTGAAGAGAGAGAAATAAAAATGTATGAGCCCTTTAATAATACAGGGTGAAGTGGTGAGGGTGTTTCCAGTTGTTAAGGGAAGGGTGGGGAGAAGAGACAGGGTTGTTAAACACCGCCTCATGAGACAGCAGAAAACTGAGTATCATTTGCTAATATCGACTCAGTAGATCTCTTAATTAAGTGCCCTATCAAACATTTCATGGAGCTGAACAGGTCAAGTAACGTTGTTGGAGTTGGGCTGTCCTGTTTGCTGCCGTGGCTCTGGAGTATTCAGATTGAGATACACTGTTCTAGAGGCTGCTCTGACAGCACTGTGGTTGTCCGGAGGGGTTGTGACTCTCTGTCCTTGGAGGTATTCAATGCTTTGGTTGGACAAGGCCCTGAGCAATTGCATCTTATATTCAAGTTAGCAAACAAGGTGTCTTACTCATGTCGCAGATCTATGTAGCATCATCGGTCCCTGAGCTCACAGAGAACATGGAAACTGTCCTCATAGTAACAGAATTCAGGCTGGACAGTCCTGCAGTCCAAATGCCATCTCTGTGCTGGGATTTTTGTGGCCTGAGAAGATTTCCACCAGTCTAGGTGAGGAACTGTTGCAATCCTAGCTTTGTGCTGCTTCCATATAGCCTAAGAGCAAATGTACATAGCCTGTCTCAAAGAATGGTCATGGCTGAATAACTTTTGTTTCTGAGCCTGCAGCTGTTATTAGACTGAATTAAAAAACTGGCTGCCAGATGGCTGTAGTTGTGCCAAACAGAAATATGTTTCCTGTTCTAATAGGGACTTTGCAGTTATACCCGAATAGTAAAAGTAGATTCCTACTCTCAGCATTTTTATTTTCCAGAGGCACCACTCTGTTTACTTCTGCTTAAGGAATTACAGCATAACTCAGTTTCTGCTGTTGCTTATAGTTTCTGACCAGAAATCTACCCAAAAAATGTCTACTTCATATTGCCAGTGTAAAGTTGTAATTTAAAAAATATATAACATTTGTATATAAAATTTTCCCACTAGTTTCATATCTATCCAAGAGCATGAATTCATGGTAAGAAAGCATGCAATAATTCTTTTAACAGCATCTGTTACAAAATGTTTGGTAAATACAATTTTTAAGGTCATGTTTTAAGACTTGGATTTTGCTTAATCTTTTGTTTAATCTGGGAGCAGTAATACATCATGTTGTCCAGGTGACTGAAGGTTAAAGTGACTGTTATTTTCGCTAGGTAGTTGTGATGGCTCACAAGGCAAAACAGTGATCTCCAGGAAGCAAGCAAGATAGCGTCCAGACTGCTTGCAGTTAACCCATCTCTGTCTGAACTAGAAAACTATGAAAATCATAATGCAAAATTAAAGCATTAAGAGAGATCACTACTGGAAACTGTCACTTTTCGAAAGGTAAGACTTTGCATTAATTAACTAGTCATTACAGATTTACATAAGATTTTTCTGTTAGAATGATAGTGAATTTTATGTATGAATGCATTTCTTTATTGAATAAATGTGGCAACTATTATCCTTCTTTTAGTAAATAGTTAAAAGTCTTTTGCATAGGTGAAAAATATAAAACATGCGTATTGGGATTTGGAAGCTCATGTACATGTAGTTTTTACTGAAAAGGATTGTGTGCATGCATTTAAATATTTGGCAATGACAGTTTTGGTTTCTTGTGGCCTCACTTTAAATGTGAATTACAAAGCTATATTAAGACCATCACATGTGACGTGAGATTGTGCACATGCTTTACTACAAGTATTTATGGACTCTGTCTTAATGTTAGTGAAAGCTGTCAAACCATTACCAGGAGCTGAAGAAACCTGTGGGTTTTAACTAATCTGATACAGTGCAAGTTGAGTTAAAGCCTTCCTGGGACTGAAATTCCTTACAGAAAACACTTGGCTATATTTGGTTTTGTAAATGCTGATACATGTTTGAAAACAGATGATTAGGCATTTTGCATGTGTACTAAATAAGTATCTGAAATAGCTGCAATTGCTACCATGCTTTTATATCTCAAGGAACCGGAGGAAAAATAGAGAGCAACATGAGTAGAAATGCATCAGTGTCTCTTGAACAAAACCAAACCTTTTCTTCCTACTAAAAAAGGTTGGATGGGTTTTAACCTATCATTATTAAGCTGTAGTTAATCCTTCTGTTATATAAAAATAAGGTTTCTTGGAGTCAATTGATTTTGTTCCTGTAATCAGCTGTAAGTTACAGCAAATACTCCACTGAAGAGTGGTTCTTTTGCTTTTAAAGAGCAGTACTATAAAGGTTCTTGATAGGGCCACAGACTTTTCAATCTGAGTAGTTATTTTTATGTTCTTTGATCGCTTAAATATGGATTTTTCTCCTTCAGCTTTTCTAGATTTTTGGATGATGGTTTTCAATACGTTGGGACAATTATTATAATACCATGTATTATTCAGTGCCTATTTTATTTCAACGTAGTCTTTTTTTATCCAAGGCAGTGCAGATCAAAACAAGTAGAAGGATTTATTTATGTTGTAGAGCACAGAGATCTGTAAATGTGTGATATATATTCTAGACCTATATGAAAATGGTGATTTTTTTCATTGCCTAGAGATAGGCTGTTCTGTGCAGCAGGGCTGTGTAAATGCATGCTGACATGAAAAGGCCTCCATATGGCTGAGTTCATAAGTTCAGTTTGACTTATGGTAGGGCTCTAGGACACATCTCTGCACAAGCATGTGCGATTTCAACTTGGTGTACCATAGGAACATGCTGAAATTGCCGTGTCGGTCACTGAAGGGTGTAAGGGGGACGTCTAACCCTTATAAAATCATGCAGCCACAGGAGTCTAGAGCACGGTCACTAATGCTCTAGACACGAGATTGAGCACGTATTGTTGTGCCACGTGAGCCAGGAGGGAATGCATGATAACTCTGGTCTGGAAAAGTACAACTGTATGTAATTACAGGCTCTAAGCTGGGAAATCAGATCACCGTTTCCTAGACTACCTTGCGACTGTAATTCTAGGACCTCCTATGTCCCAGTTAAGCAAACACAGAAAATACTGGATTTGACCACTTCTGGACTAGTTTACCTGTTTTACTGTGCCTTGAAAGAACTGCTTATACTAATGCTTCTCCTTCACAAAGCAGGTTAAGAAGATACAACCTCTCAGCAGTTAAGCTAATGGCCTCTGAGTGAAAACGGTATCTCATGACAGCAGGCTTCCCACTCCAGTGAATATAAATTTGGCATATTAGCTGGTGTCTTGTAAATGTCCTTGAACTCAGAGTTGGAATTACATGAATATGCAAACATATTCATGGGCTTTTATTTTCTAGAAGGGAGATGAAACCTACTGACATGATGTGCTCTTGTGAAACCTCTTGTCTTTTAACAGTTTAGAAAAAATCTCAGGGCATGAAGGGAATGATTTAGTTCCATTTAACTAGAACAGTGTTGTTTTTTAATTACACTGGTGGCGTATCAGAAAAATTAGCGCTTCTAAAGTCTGATGAATGTGGGACCCGTTATCTTTCCATAGGTTCTCTCAGGTTTTGGAGGATGATGTTGCTGGCATCAGCGAGAGAATGCTAAGGAAGTTCTGTCTGTTGCTGCTCATAAACATAACTGCCTTATTTCCTCTTATTTATTTTAATGTGGTACTGCAAATTTATGGTCTTTGATTTATTTGATCTGATGATATGTTAATAGTATATTTGTCATGCTCTAAATTGAACTCAATCAGTTGTATGTGCCTTTGGCTTTTGGGAGTAATGAATGAAAACTGTCTATTTAGACCCACCAAGGCATGTGACAAGATATCTGGCAGTAAACTAGGAATGCAATTAAACTTGTTTAATTATGCGCTTTGTTTGCTAGGTTAGAGTTTCAAAATTTCACGAGGTGGAGGCCTCACAGGACATTAAAAACTCAACCATTTTATTTTATTTTAGTGCTTTGACTTCATTTTTCAAAGTTTGAGAAACTCCATCATTTCTTCACTCAGTTAATTGTGAAGCCTGTGTTACCTATGAAGGTCCTAATTTTTGCTTAAGTTCTGATAGCAAGCATTGGTTTATTGAGTGTCAAAGAAAAGTGCAGATCCCAGCAACTATAAGTTCAGGAAGTTGTTCTCCATTTCAGTCTCTCTTTTTGGAGAGACTTAAGCCTGGGTGTGTGGAAGAGTCCAATTCTATAATTACCTCTACTATGTACATATGTACATATGGATTATAGTACTTCACAAGCTGGTGGACGAGATATTTAAACAGGTTGGACTGATACAGGTGAGTAAATGAGATCTAGGTGTCTTAAGAATTGAGAGGAAGGATGAATAGACCAGTAGTTTAAAAAAAAACCAAAACAAAACAAGAAAAACAAAACCAAAACAGAAAAGGAAGAACTAAAAATAGATTTGTTTTGTTATTTTTAGGGATTCCTGCTGATTGCATAAAAATCACTGAACTTAAAAGGTCATACTACCAGTGCTCAGTACCTTTCAAACATTCGTTTTAATCTAGTGCAGTGATCCAAATGAAGACTGACACTTGGAATTTGGGGGAGGCAGTTATCATTTTTTTCCTAATTAAAAATACCAATGTTCTAGCTTGAAATCTGTTCTGGGAAGCAGATCAGCATCATTCATCATGTTGTAGCCAACAGTATTGATACTGACTTGAATAAGGTAATAACATTTTAGGGCTGATAAGCATCATTTAATATTGCCTAAGAGTGGTTTTTGTTTTTCTTTTCATGTTAAGGTACTGTAATAGTTCATGAAAGGAGTTTGTCAATATGAGTTCTTCAGAATCTTTATAGCTATAAGATGTGTGAGTGCTTAAATAGTTCGGGCTTTGCTTGTACCTTTTTACTTCCTTAAGAAGGTGGGAGTGGGACAAAAAAAAAAATAGTGGGAGACCTGCATCTGGTATTAAAGAAAATATATTTTGTTTAGGAGTGTGCATAGCATGAAAGTTATCATAAAATAGACAGCAGTTCTTACTGAAACAGCAAATACTTTAAAAAAAAAAAATCACAAGATGAACAACAAAATCACAGAAATTATGCCGTTATTTCCAAAGTAAATATTTTACCAAATAGGTTTTTGATACAAGGAACAAGATGTACAAGAAACAGGATGTGATACGTATCCATTACAACATTTTAAACACAATTTAAACTTTCTGGCTTTTTCCTTGCTTGTACTTAGATAAAGCTTAAATGGTTCCACTCAATGCTATTTTGCTTTGATTAAAACAGATGACATTTTCCCTATGTCAGTGGCTGATTCGTATGTGTTCCTCCGTATAGTAAAATAAGGGAAAGGCTTTCATTCTCCACTCTCCCCTATAGAGCTAAAAAGTCCAAAGATTCAGATACACTACTTTTTCTCTCAGTGCTGATGTGCTATTTTGGGGTATGTGCTGACCTACTTTCTATGTTTCCAGAAAGTGAGCTGAAAAATTTTAGTTCAGGTTGCAGAAAGATTTGGATTTATTTTTCAGTGGCTTTTTATACATCCTTTCACAAAGATATGCACACACACACATTGGCTAATGTGGGGATTGATATACAGTAGCAAATCAAGGTTGCCAATTTCGGTACAATTTCAACAATAATAGCAGCAAAGAGCTGCTGCTAGACGCCTGCCTTTAGAGGATTTGACAGGAAGATGTTTCCAATCTAGTGGTACCGTTATTCGGAGTTACATGATAAGATAGAAACCTTTCAGTTCCCAATTTTGAATAAATTTGATACCTAAGTAGAAACATCCAAAGTTGCTGTAAGAATCTTGTTATTATATTTTTTCCAGCTTCTTCAGCATTGTCTTAGAGACTGGAATATAAAACTGCTTTGAATCAGTTACTTTGACTCTGTGCATCTCTTTATTCAGCACTCTGACCATCAAAGAATGTTCAGCCCATTAGTTTGCCATTCCCAATTAAAATAATTATACACAAAGCTTGGTAATTGTATGAACAAATTATGAGAGAACAAATAATGAGAGATACAGACCTGCTCCGGCCCTCTGCTTAGGGTAAGAAAAATTCATCAGCCCCAGCAACACTGTGCTCACATGTGGGCTCTCCCCAGCAGAGCAGCTCTGCTGGTGGAAGGAAATCCTTTTTAGTTTATTGTGCTTCACTCACGACAACCATAGTGCAGGAGGTCTTGGTGTGGCATTCCTCTCGTCTAACCTGTATGAGCATACAAAGATTAAGCATCTGTAAGTCTCGGTAAAAGTCTGCAGTTAAGGGGAAAAGGCAATTTCCCCAATCCTCAGTTAGGGGAGATGCATTCGGCCTTGTAGAGGTTGGTCTCTCGCTCTGTCTTACCTATAGATGGAGTTTAGACTTTGGCAACTTAATCTTTGAATGTATGCAGCTAGGTGAGAGAAATTCAGTCCCTTTTCTTTTTATACACCACAGCTCGAGTAGGGAGTTTTGTTGATTTATCAGTAATGATGTCATTCTACTGGGAAAGGCTGGACAGTGTAAATGAAGCCTCAAAATGTCATGAATGGCAGGTCTGAATCTTACTATGACTGACAGACAGCTGCTTCTTTGGAAAGTTTTATGACCTACTTAAGCTAAGCTGTGGATATGTTATATGTATATTTTTCTAAGGCATTTGGTTTGATACTACTTTTTTTTAAAATTTACATGGTATAACATGAAGACTACATACAGTACTTTTTTAAAAATCTGGCTGTCAAATCTTCATTTATAGTTGATAATTGAGGTGAGTTTTAGCTCTGTGTGAGAGTTAAGAACCTTATAGACTCACAGCTTTTTAGTAGGTTTTTTTCAAGCATTTGGATGATGTAAAATTTTCAGTTATTAAGTATCCTCTGCAGTCCTACTACTTTCCAGGGTGTCCAGAATTGGTGCAATATTAGTAAATAATGAAGCTGAATCACTATTACAGCATGATAGTCATATGTGAATTGCCTAGTTAAGTGCTCATGGTACAACGAAACATGTTTTTAATGCTGCTACATGGAAGGTAATACAAGCACAGATTGTAGGGTTACAAATACAAAACTCTTCAGGGCAGTAACTTGAAGGAAAGCCAAGGGGCAATTTAAGGAGCTTGTTCAGCTTGGCAGTCAGTGTGATGCTAAAATATTGTGGTACTAAAATACTGTATCCAGTGCCTTGGTATTTCCGCTTAACAGTGAGGTATCAATAAAGGAGAGAGTTCAAAAAAGAGGCCTGTGGAATTTTTCAAGGTCTGGAGGGGAAAAAAACAACAAAACTTTTATACTTTGAGGCCTCAAGAGTTAAGTCATATAAATTTATATGAGGTGTGCAAGATGAGTTGATCATCATCTACAAATTCTTCTCAAAGCAAGGAATTTCTCAGCTTTATACATAAAGGCAGCTGGAAGTTGAAGCTGAACTAGCTCCATCCAAACCCAAATTTTCTCACAAGCAGGAAATATTAATATTGAAATAGATGAGTTGTAGCATCTCCTACCAAGGAAGGAGGAATATTCCTGTCATTGTGGAACAGGCACTCCCAAAAGCTAACTTTAACCTTGCCACTATTCAGTATAGTTAGTGGAGAGGCAGAGATTATTCCCAGCCCTGAATCAAGGGCTCTGGCCATTAGCTATAAAAGTTATGGGAGACCCAGCTCCCAGGCTGAAATTAGTCTTTGTGATTTAATTCCTGTGAGTTTCCAGTACTTTCCAAAAGCCTACCTTTAGCTAGCAGGCAGAACTCTGCAGCCTTCTGTATACAGTTGGTTTAGATGACCCTCACTTACACTTATCTCTTGTTTTTTTATGTCCCTGTGCTGTATTCATTCCCCTACAAGCAGATGTGTCCTGCTTGTTATACTTGAGAAACATATCTGGGAATCTCATTTCTGCTGAAATGTGATCTGAACTTCACCCATTTCTCTGTATGCTTCCAGTCTGTGTAGGAACCAAGGGGATCTCAGGTTATTTAGGTCCCCTTGGGACCCACTATGCGTTTCCACCCTCCCCAAAAATATTTATTACCTTTGCATATTCTGCTGAAAGAGCAGAATACTCTGCTGTTTGGAGTCAAGACTTGGAAGGTTAGCCCCAAATAATTTTCTCAATCTAAGAAAGATAGAAATGATAGAACCAGCGGTGTAAAGCATCATGAGTAGGTCTGATCCTTGCTATTGTACTTTTTCACTTCCATAGCTGAAAGTTGTTCTCAGATGCAGTCGCTTTATCAGCTAAATTTATAGTGCTAACATGACAGAAGTGCCTAACTACAAAAAAAGGTAAGGGTAGTGATTCCCAAGACAAATTGATTGAAGGACTTATCTTACTGATATATGTCTGCCTGAAAATAATTAGTTTCTCTAGTATTACCACTTTTTCTTGGATGTTTGCATAATTACAGAAGTGTTCAGGAATGTATTTTTCATCTTTGCCGATCCTAGAGACTGGTAACAACTTGACTTCCCAGAGATAAGCCAGATCATGGTATTCTGTGCTATCACAGGCATTAGTTCTTCAAATTCCTCTTGAAACTAATCTGAAATGTCAGGAAATTATGGTTTATCCGAGCTATGTGAGCATACTGCAACAGGGCTGCAGAGTCTTTGAGTATCTTTGAATCTAGATTAAGTTCAGAATTACCATTCTGAGTCCTGAAAGGCCTAATTGGCCTACAGTCCAGCTGAAAAACTTACTAGTCCTCAATATTTTGCCACTTGTCTTTATTTGGGGGCTATAAAGCCTGGAGCTGAACTTGCAAGAAGCAGGAGGACGACGGTGTTCATGCACCTCCCTGGACTGTGGAAGGAATTACTGGAAGAGTTCTGTGGGAGTCTTGCTATGTTTTGGGAGTGTTGCAGGATTTATCTCCCTTGGCAAGCATTTTTCTCTCTAACTAAGCTCTTAATTGACTTTGTGTGAAATAAATTCCCCAGTTCTGAAGCCCTGTATAGAGATAACAGTAGAAGACAGTAAGAAGTGGAAGGATGTTTCGTTTTCTTGAGAGAGCTGATATACGTGTCGATTAATGTTCACAGTCAGTGGGCAAACAGGTGTCTTAAAATATGTACTTGCTACAGTGAGTGTCTGACAGACTGGGTTATTACACAGTTTTATTTAACATTAACACTACATTTTTCTCAGTTGTTTTCATACGTGTTACTAGTCAGAATAAGGTTGTGTCGTCTTAGTTTAAAATTCAGCAGTTGCACAGCTGACTCAGAAAATTAACTCTTCTGTTGTTGGAAAAGTGACCTTTATTTCTTATTTTCATTGCATACAATAGTACGTGTATATATATACATTTGGTGTTTATCTGGTCAGGCTTGGGTCACTGTAGCTGTGTGCAGGGACACACTTTCAGCAACACAATCCCTAAAGGGACCGTCTGTTAAACACATGATCTCTTTTGTCATTTTTCCTGTATTTTATGGCGCTTGCAAAGGGGATGCAACTACCTTCTTCTGCTAATACTGTTTTGAATGCATCTACTGTCATTCTTGCAAATTAACTATTGTCAAATTAGTCTAAATTGTAGTTAACTCAGGCTACTAGATAGTTGTAAACAATCTCATCCAAATTTTTAAATGTTTTTCTGATTTGATCTTGTTCTTCTTATATTAATAGTAGCTGTGACCACTGAAGGCCCTAATCTGAATAATCACAGAGAAATTGAATAATTGGTATACATCTGTGCAGTTTTATCAGCCACATTAAAAAATACATTAAAAATATATATATATAAAAAAATGCACAGGCACACTCCCTTAAATCTAATATTGGTATGCAGACTATATAAATTGTGTCAGGTTTGTAGCAGTGTAATATAGTGTGCTGTTTTTCCAGTCCTGTCCAGGAACAATGTTTCAGGCATGCTTTAGATGTCATCTTGTCATCCAGCTAATGCTTTAAAAACTCAGAGGAAAATAATCAGTAAAATTGGGTGCTTTTAATGTCATTGTTTAAAAAGGTGGTGCTTTTTAACTAGTTAGGTTCTCATACATCTTCAGGAAATGAGGCGGAGGAAAGAGAACCCTAAAATATCTCTGACTTCAAGTAAGTCTGTACATGGAATCTTATTCTTCCTTTCATGTTTTGTGTTTTTTTTTCCCCTTTTTCAGTCTTTAAACACTTGGAATTTTTCACTTATCTCAAAGCTTGGTTTAGGGGTCAGCCCCTGTTTGTGCTTGCCAAGCAGTGCTTGCTGTTGCTCGAGGCAGCACTGTGTGTCGGTTATTCTCCGTTGGCCACTGCTTCCTGTGGTTTGGAGACCCTGAGTTTCCTCACATCCTTTCCTTTTCCCTCTTTATTTCACTCATGTACTGGCTGTCATCTTTTATCTGTGAGTATGGAGAGAAAAAAAAACAAAACCAAAAAAATTTACATTTAGTATTCAGATAGCTGTTCCTTTCCTTGCTTTCTGTCTTTCTTTCCATGACAATGTAAGAGGAGCTCCAGACTGCTTCTAAATCCACATTTATGAATTTGTGTAGAGAACCGTTCCCTCAGCCGCTCGCATTTTACCCAGGCAATGCTTTGCTTACTGCAGATGGGAGAGGGAGAGGGGGAGAAGAGAGGGACACACAGGGAGACAAAGGATCTATTTATTTGCAATATGGACTTCAAATTCAGGAGCACTGGCAAAGCATGAGTAACCAGTTCATCTAATTTCAGGTGCAGTTGGTTAAGACCAGTGACAAAATGCTTATTTTATGAAAGAAGTATCCTACCATGTTGCAGTGTTAGGTGCAATAAGTGAGTCTTATTAATACTGTTCAAAAGCAAAATAAGTATTTGTAATAAAACTACAGAAGTTTAATATTGTACAATTAAACATACACAAATCAGATGTGGGGTATTTGTGTCCATATCTGGCGGTTTTAAAGATAATTTACACATCCATGCTTTATGGTGCTGTAGCAGTGTCATGTTGGTTCTTGTATACTGCTGACTTCTGTAGCATAAGCTGAAACTCATGTCCTCAGGGTTGTGCCTCAATCAGCCATGCAAAATAGCTGGTAAGGATGCGTTCTGGTGTTTCTAGAGCTCTGGCCTCAGGTGGAAAACCTTCATTTTCTTATTGATTGGTCTCACACTCGGGACAGTTTTACAGGTATTTCTGAGGAAGCTGAAATACAGCCAAGGATACAGACAGCAAATTGAGTTTTTCCCTAATACTAGAGAGAGAATAAAATTAAGTCAAAGTGTATATAAATCTGTATGTTACACTTCTCATAAAAGGGGATGCGCTGAAGTCATGCCAGACAAATAATTTAAACCCATTTCTGTGTGCCAGACACCAAGAATAGGCGTGTGGTTCTGATTCCTCTGTGATTGTGACAGCTAAGAAGGAGGATATTTACTGACTGATGGAGATGGAATGCATTTGTCATCTTAGACAAAAATTTAAGATATTTTTGTAAAGACTGCTTTTGTCTCTGGGGAAAACTGAAGGATAGGCTCACACCTTGCAGTTTGTGTGCTCCTTTGGCCAATACTTTTGCTTTAATAGAAACCTTTATGATCGCTAGATGAAACTGAGAATCAGTTGAATAAAACTAGGTTATGTTTCTATTGGTGTTAGGGATCTATCTATATTTTTTGTATTGTTACTAAAACTCTAGAATTATCATAGCTAAATGTGGCTTTCCTATTCAGTACAACATGCCATGCGTAAATGAAGCGGGCTTTGGGGGAGAATATGGATAAGCTAAAAACCTACAGGATCAGCATATAATCAAGCATACTCTGAGCTGATACTGAACAATAAAAATTTCTATTCTCCAATTCCTTAATAGTAGTTATGAGTACACTTATTTCCGAAAACAGTATGATTTGTGTATCTGAATTTAGGTGTGGCCTGAGTACACATAGGAGATCCATCTGCCTGGGGACTCATGCAAAATACAGGTATTTCACATATTTGTCTTAAATGAAAAGCTAAGATATAAGCTATACCTGGCTGTTCAGGCTGCTACACTTCTGGAAATGAGCCAGTATCACTGTTGAGGATCTAAGGAACAGTTTGTCCCAACATGAGGCTACAGATGAAGCCTCGACCAGTAGAAGCCTGGGCAGTAGTGCTTTCTGCTGTTCTGGAACCCAGTCCCACTAGAGGCAACACGGTTTTCCCCCGTTTGAGAAAGGAAGATCATGTTCTTGGGAGGCTCAAAAGATTTTATTTTTATTTTTTGTAATCCCAAAACCATGAGCAATTTAGAGGTTCTGGCCTGGATGATGTGTGGGATCATGACAGCCTTGATTCAAAACTTAAATGGTGCTGGAGAGAAGCCAGTCTTGATCCCTAAGATTTGCGCACATAGATTTCACTCGGATACGAACTGAAGTGGAAGTTGAATGATCTGAATTTCACTCTTAATTAGTAATAGGTGATACAAAATGTGTTTTATTATGTGGATGTAGAAGTAGTATCTAGACTCAGAACAGAAAACACCTACTAAAGAGTTAAGTATAGTTACTGGATTCAAAGACTGGTGATAGTTGTTACTTGCTTTTTTTTTGTGTGGGTAATGACTTAACTCTCACCAGCTACTAGCCCAGGGGTTCGAGATCACATCCTTGCATCAGGTTGTAACGCACAACCTGTTAAGACCTAAGGCTTATTATTATATTATATTCAAGGAGGATGTGATGGAAGTTAAGTGACCGTGCTTTAAGTACAGTCTGACATTATAGGAAGATGTGGAGGGTGGGAAAAGATGAGAAATGAAATCTTGACAAGGACTCAAGAGGACTGCATAGCTGAATTTTCTCTCCACCCTTCTTTTCAGTCTGGTACTTATTTCAAAGTGTTTTCTGAGACACTGTTCCCATTTGGTTTTTTTTCTTGCAATGTAGGAAAGACATGTGAAACCTAATTTAGGTCTGTCCCATCACATTTGCATAGGACAGGTTTACTGAAGGGTGAGATAAGTTTTGACTGCCTTTCTTGTTTCCTCTTTATTAAGAGAATTTAATGTAACACAAGCAATCCAGACTCTTGGGCAAGGGACTATTTCTGCCACAGGGCAGCCCAATCTATGTATGTTGCATCTCATCCAGCACTGAATCAATGCAACTTTAATATGTTGGAAGTTTTAAAAGTCTATATGTTATTAATAGGCCACATACATATTTGCCCATCCATGAAAAGCAGAATTTTCATTATCCTTTAGTTTTCATGACAAGGAAAGAAAGAAGACTGGATTTCTTAAATCCCTGTAATCACTTTGGACAGTGGCCTCACTTAACAGCAAGTGTAGGATAAATGCTTTGTAATTGATGGAAACTTTCATTAAAACAATCCTCTCTAAAAAGTACTTTAAGTTCCAAACATTTTGAATTTTTTTCCTCTATATCTGTAACACTTTTTTTTTTTTTACAGAAGCTGAAATGCTTTCTTATTATCTCACAGATATGTGCTAACAAAACTTAATTTATGTAAAATACTGAACACTCAGAAGTGGTTTTAAATAGAGTCTTGTCTCTGAAATCTGTAACCTTCATACTCGTAGCTTGCTCGCAGTATTCGCTTTCTACACAGAATGCAATAGAAAAAACAGGGACATCTGCCATGTTTTGTTCAGGACTGATACTACACCCTGCTAAATAAAATTCCTACGTAGCCTCTAGGTCTTTCTCTTAGCACTGTACCCAGCGCATAGGCCTAATGTCAGAGATTGCAGTGGAATAATAGCAAGCATGATTTTGTAATTGCGAGTGTAACCATCGTGCGGATTCTGGCAAGTTCCACCCTCAGCCTTTGATCTTTGGAAGATGCCCAGCCTCTGGGCTGCTGCTTGGGCAAAGCTGTGTGTCCTGACAGCTCTGAGGCCATCTACAAGGAGCCCCATCGGCTGCCTGGGTTCCTGCGCTGTGCCTCTACACTCTACCCAGCTAGCAAACACCTGTTTCCAGGGTTTGGACTGCTTTTCTGTTGGAGAGGGATCAGCTTTCAAGTCCTTGTGAGGATAAGGCTGTGACAGCTATCATGTAATGGGAGCATCAGCGTGAAGTGAAATTACTACAAAAGTACATTAGCATATGAATTGTTCTGCTTATGAAAAGCTGTGACATGAGTCAGCTTCCCCTCTAAATATGGGAAGCACGCATTATGGATCAAACAGTAAGGCACTAATATTATCTTAGAACTAGATTAAAGCTTTAACCATACATTTTGTTTGTTGTTAGCAAACAAGAATATGACTACAAATTAAAGGTGCTTATCTTCTTTCAGCTGAAAGACAAAGCAGTTGAAAAACTTGGCCAAATCTGCTGTCAATATGCATCTATAAAAATCAGCATGCAACTCTGGAAAAGCTGTGTCCTTTTCTTCATGTTTTATCTGTTTTTGTTTGAATGAGGAGAGGAGTCGTCTAGGTTGAAAGCTTCTGTGACTGTAATTCAATATTATCTGTCGCAAATTAAAACTGTAAATGCAGTGCATGATATGACTAGCATCTAATACTCTGATTTGGCTTGCTCTAAGGTCTAATTGCAGTATTCTACAAGTCAAGCGTTTGCTACAAGGGTAGAAATTAATGAGAACCTAAAATGATCTCTTTACTGGCTTTGAGAGTGTGACCATGACTGGTTATTTGTTGACCTTTTCCTCTTATACCCACTTCTAAAAAGTAATACGTGACTAAAGAGAGGTTTTTGGGATGCTAAGGCCATATCAGTTCCAGGCTCTTTGCTTACAACAGCATTAGACTGGAAGAAATGGGTTAATTCAAGCATAGAACATGTCAGATGTTCACATCCTATGGATTAAGACAACCAGGTTATTCCGGAAAATTAAACAAATTATTTTTGAGTAACAGTTGGAGGGTTTGAACACCTGTGTATTTTCCTCACTTTTTGGTTCCCCATTTTCTCTTCTTGCATTGTTTAACTTTCCTATTTGAAATGAAAACCAAAAGAGGTTAGAGACTTCATAGCACAGATATATTTGCAGATCTGTGACTGTTCTGCTATGCATAGGGGATGAGACCTAGGTAGGAAGTGCTTATGGGGGGAAAAAAGAATGAAAAGTTTTCTAAATGGGTATGTATTGTTAAACAGTCTCCTCTGAGCAAGCAGGTACCCAAGAATCCTCAATTTGATTATCATCAATCAACTTGATTTCTTTAAACATTTCTGACACCTGTAAAACCCACCCAAAAAGCAGTAAGTAGCCTGAATGTTGCCTTTGTAACCTTAGTTTTACAAATATTTTATCTAGGGGTAACCTGGCACAGTCACTAAAAGAAATGATTCATATATCCCTGTTCTAGATACTTACTCCTGTCTTTTTGTCCCCTGTGGCAGCATGGCTAAAGACAAATAAATAAACAAAAGGTTAATCTAGGTTTGTGCCATGGTTTGCTGTGCAGCCTCACAAAATGGGTGTTAATGCAACAACCACGGAGGCTCCGTGGGCCACAGGCAAGGAGGATGAGGCTTTATTTATTGAGTGAGTGAGCGAGTTGTGCTGGTTTAAAATGTTAGTAAAGCTCAAACTTTCTTTTCCTTCCATTGTAGTTCCTCCAACATACATGCCTAAGAGCCTCATCCTCCCTTGGAGGTATTTACGTACCATTCTACTCTGTTATGTATAGCATGGTGGGAAGCTCCATGAATCAACGTACACTGATGTTGGACGTTAGTTTACCAAACCAGACAGGAACTCACTGTGTTGTTGGGTTTTTTTCTTCCATAATAGACATTTTCTGAGCCAGCCTGCGCTGGCTGACACATTGAGAACACTTTTTAGGAAACCTTTTCTTATTTCTACTGTTGATGAGCATGAATATTTCCTCAGCTGAACATGATAATGACAGCTCTAATACAGTCATAATAACATGGGTTACTGCACATGAAATAGAACAAGATTTGCTGCCGTATTATTAAACAAAAAGCTAATGGTAATTCCTCCTGTGAGAAAACTTATTTCTTTGTGACCTGGACCATGCTAATTTTGTAGCCTTAATTCCATACTTCTGTAGTACAGTGTATAGTCCAAACACAAAACAGTTATCAAACATCAGTTTCCGTTAGCCTTTATTTACCAAACTTTAATCAAAAGAAATAGTAATAGAAACTGCAGAGAAAATTGGGTGTTCTGCTGGAGGCAAGGGGTATGATGTTCTGATTTAGCCTTTGACCATAATGGATAAATCTGTAGTTCAGCTAACTAAATCAGGTGCTTTTTTTATTACACTGAACTTTCAAAATTGTAAGAAAGTGCTGGACTACACAGAACCTACTAGAGAAGCCTAAAGCCTTATAAAGCTTTGCCACCCTGAAAATGTAGCCAATTTATAATTCCTTTGCTTTCCTTTTCATCATTTGAGCACTTGCATGATTCAGTTCTGAACTTAGCAGAATTATTACTTTCTTTTAGTAATCTGTTCTGAAGGATCTTGTTTAAATCTTTGATGGGATAAATAAATAATTAGCTTTCTTTTATCTTCTATGCTCAAACAACTGTAATAGATTAATGACACTTTAAAAAAAAAAAAAAGTGTTGATTAGTCCTACTGTGTTGTAATCTTGGTGCTTTACTCAACTCCTAATTATCATTTTAATCACCCTTTCAGATAAAAGGCTCAATGAAGTGTAAGTCCTTAAACTATGGTATATGCTTTAAAAAAAAAAAAAAGTAAATATTTCATTCTCCAGTCTTTATTGTAATTTTCAATGATTTACTTATTTTTGCAAAACACATTTGACTCTTTATTTCCTTTTGGATTCCTGGATGTATGTGATAGGAACCTTGTGATTAATTGCATATAAGTTAACAAGTTTATATTTATCCACACATCGTGCTTGCATTTTTTTGTTGGGTGGTTTTGTTTTTTTTCCCTGGTTTAATTTCCATCTATAAAGGTGCAAAGCTTCCATCTTTAAGTAGAAAATAGGAAGTCTGAGAGGGATGTTGTCACTGCAACCTCCGTGGAGAAGAATCTCAAATTTTACCAAGAGTGTTCTTTTCTTTTCGTCCCAGGCTGAATCTTAAAATCTTTTCTGAATGCTCAGTACATCTGCTTTATTTCTTTGGTCTTATAATTAATAATCAGCTCTTCCAAGTCACTCTTTGTCCCCCATTCCCAGTTTTGTTCTTCATATTGTGCTGTAACTTATTCTGTGGTGGTCTTATGGGAGTATACTGTCAAGTTTTTACACGTCCCTCAAAGATGAGAAAATGACCAACAGGAGATACATAAACTGAATCACTAAGAGTTAGGCTACTAAAATGGCACTTAGGCACCGCATTCCAGCAACTTTCAGACACCACCAGGACCCTCAGCTTCTGTTCTACTGCTGCATAGTCTTTTCCTTTACCTATTTAGGATTTTCAGTTTTCAGACCAAGTATTTGCCTGTCTTGATTTTTAGGTCTAAATGAATTTTCAACATATGTCTTCCAGAGTGGATCCTACAAAAGGCAATGAGATGTTTGGGATTTTCATCTGTCCTCTTCTGGATTTCCACTGAAGGCCCACTCAAGGGTAAACCGTTCTTAAGATTCCTGTGTGCCACTGCTGGACCAGGGGCTTGCACCCTTGACAAGTCTCCCCTCATCTGAAAAAGTGTGATCGCTATTGCACCTTAGAGTATCCCAGCACCGATTTCTCCTGTTGGAAATGTTCCACTTGGCGTGAATATTCATTGGGCTGGAGAAGGTAAGACAAGGTACAGCAACTGTATCACTCAGCTAGAATATGGGATAGTCACTTTCAAGTCACTAGTCTAATGAATATTTAATTATTTATATGTGTTGGAGTAGGTTCAGCAGTTAAAAGCTGTTTCCAGAATATCCTGTAGCCTGGTGGATAGGTCACTTACTGAAGATATTGAAATTTTATTTAAAGCTTCTGTCAAATTTCAGTTTAAAGCTCCTCAAATGTCAATTCCTGCATTTGGTATTTGTTATTTCTTGGTCTTCACACATGGTTCAAATACATCTATATTTACTCAGAATTAAGTATTTCTGTTGTTTTGTAAAACTTTTGATTCATTTGCTTTGGTTTAGTTGGACTATCAGGAGTGGACTGAATATGTTAGTTCAGTCAAAGCTGAAAAAGCAAGCGGAGTTGGAAGAGAAGGGGAAGCAAGGAAAGCTTCTCTGACCTGTTTTTTTTATTAACTGGGAAAAAAGAGGATGAGATCCACAGATTCTACAGATCTGAAGGACATGAAAGAATAATTTTGGCCTCCAATGATGAAGACCAGTGCCTAGAGGAATTTTTAAAAAGTACCTGAGCAATTTAGACATAAAATTCCCTTTGGTTATAACCTAATTCCCACCTCCTAACCTATTTTGGAGTCCAGTGGGATTTTCAAAAGCTTATTTCTGCATATAAACAGAGCTCACGATCCTTTGAATACCCAGCAAGGCCAGAAATAATCAATTTGTTATCTACAGTTAGTGTTCACTTAGTTTAAGTCACTTTGGTTTAAATAATCAGTTTGTTCTGAATGCAAGGTATGATTTCTGGGTCCAATATATTTAAGATTGGATTCTTACATTAATAGTTTCAACTTCCAGCCAAATGCAATTTAATTTCCAGAGGAAGAAGACAAAATCTAGCAGACTGTTGGCATTCTGCTGCATTTCTAATACAATAAAATATTTTAAAAGCTACATATAAGATACATCATTTCATCTCTTCCCTTCCAAAAGCATGTAGGTGAACAGTTTATTTCTTGTCAGCAATGATAAAGGTTGTACTGAATTTCATACAAAAACTATATTTGGAGCAGCCAACCTCTTGATTATTACACCAATCATGCAGTGTATCCTATCTTTAGGAAAGTAATTAAAGCATTCATTTTAAATGATTCGGAGAAATCAGTAAAGATCAGTTTGCCCTTGGTATCCATGGTTGAAACATTAGTTACTCTCACTTTGAATTACCACTCTGCTTATTCACTTTGCCGTAAAAAAAGTTACTGTTATTTAAGAGCAAAATGTATGTAGCTAGAAGACTTGTTAATTTTAATTTACTAATTCGTTTTGTCTCATTTATGATCAAGTAAGAAAATTAGCAGATTCATAGAAAATGTTAGGATTTGTCCTTTCTTTCTGAACATTTGAGAAAATAAGATCATATCCTTGGGAGGCTCAAAAGATTTCACTGGGATAACTGGAACAAAACAAGAACAGTACCTTGGCTTTTAGTTAAATGGAGACTTTACAGACCTTCTTTGGCATACGTATTTAAATGTCTTATTTTTATTACTCAGCAGTTACATAGAAAATCAGTCATACTGGCAGCTCTTTGATTCTGACTCCAATAGGAAATAACATTATTGCTTCTTGAGGAAAGAAACCCCAAACTGGTAGTTGTGGACGTAAAAACCTTTGTGCTTTGGACTGTTTATTGGCCTTTTAAATGTAACGTTGTTAAAGGACAGGACTAAAAACCCGAACATACTGTGCAGGTGGTACCTCTCCCCAGACAGGGTCCCTAGGCTGGGCACTGGGTTGTTTTTCTGTTGCCCCCCCCCCCCCCCTTTTTTTTTTTTTTTTTTTTTATA
>VYXH01005072.1:195555-211600 GCA_013397275.1 Burhinus bistriatus | reverse complement strand
TGGGCCCGGGTTTTTTTTTCTTTTCCCCCCCCCCCCCCTTTTCTTTTTTTAAGGTTTAGCAACACTTATTTAGCTTGCCAAGTTAATGAACTATTAATCAACTGATCTGAGAAATGCTGTTGGTATAATATAAACCATACTAGCCCTAGACGGTACCTCATATTAAGTTGCATTTTCCCCTTTACACAGATTGTGCCGCTGAGCTCAGGTTTGTTGAACTTCCTAATTACCTCAAAACTTTCAAACGAATTTCAGCGTGTCTCCTCCCTGTGCGGTTTCACTGATGCAAGGAGGGGCGATGCAGTAACTCTACACCTGTTCCAGCACACGCCTATCAACTTACTCAACTTCCCCAATGAGTGCCAAGTTGAGCATGAGAACATCCGAGATTGCTTGGGTCTGTGACCACTAGTACCAAATACTTCTGCATGTTCGGATTGGCTTAGGGTGGCTTTAACAGTTAGTGCTCTATAATGGCAGTTGATGACAGCAACGTGTACTCTAGGACTAAGAGTAAACTGAATTCCTATCAGACTCATTATAAATCAACAAGACGGAGAAGCCTACCACCAGACATCCTGCTAGAAAATGATTTTAAAGGAAAGTTTCAAAGAAATATTAGGAATATAGAGCCTGTGCATCCACGGCGCCCTAAGAAAAGACCTTCTATATTTTCAGGTAGGAAATGCTATGTTAATAGCATGTTGGTGCAATGTCTTCTAAACCTTTTTGGCAATGTTTGAAGGATTCACTAACTGATTCCAGTCAGAATTTATTCTGTTTTAAAATCTAAGAAAGTCTTCACAGATAGATTTAATCAAGTACCATTTATGTTATGTCAGCCATTAGAGTTAAAGTGATGGAACCAGAAAGAGATTTTCTTCATATTTTTGATTTCATGTTGCTTGTGGGGATTTTTTTTTCTTTTTAATACTTAGCATTTAAAGAAAAAGCAGTTGTTTCTGTAGAGCTTTAAACTGCATTTTGCTTCACCACACTTAAAAGCAATGCAGTTAATAGCTGCAGTATAAGTATCTCTCTTGCTGCTCTAATACTGTACCTTGTTGCTTTTCTGGAGGAGAGTGGTTTTTATGCAGACTTCTTCAGTCTAACCGATTGATTTTTTGTATAGCCAGAAATTAACATCACTAAATAGTCAAATGCATGCTTTGAATTCCTGGCTTGCACTGGAGCCTGTAATGTCTGTTGTTAATAGTTCAGTTTAACTCTCTAGTTGTTAAGAAGTCGGAGCAAGGTGTAAGAGTGGATTTCAGTCAAGCTAATGGCAAGTCTGGATTATTTGGGGATTTTCTTAATTATTTGAAATATGCCTAAAAATAGGCAACAGATTAGCATGAGGACAAAGGATTTGTTGCAAAACAATCAGGTCATCTTTACTAGGAGGACTTAAAAGGTTTTAGGGGGAAAAAAATACCAGCTCATCCCTACTGAAACTGAAGATGGGTTTCTGTGAGGTGATCGCAGGAAATTAAATCCTTTCTAGAAACAGAAATATACTCTCTTTTAAATTTAGGTATCTCCATTTCCAGATGAAAATGAGGAATTTTAAATTTCTAGGGGGAAATAGTACAATCATACAGATCTTTGAAGAGCTATGAAGAATTATTAAAAGTATTATTGATTATTTAAATATTAATATTATATTCCTTAATGACAGCTAAACTTACAGTGGGTACCTTCTTATACGCTGAAACACTGGTGAAGGAATGGGAATACACTGTTAAAAGATGACACAGGGAAGCACCTTTTGTGTGGGATTTAGAGCCTCCATTGTACCTTTGTTAAGGTATTTGAAATATTTCAGCACCTTAGGAAATAAAGCCTTTTCCCTCCTGCCTATTCTACTTCCCCAGCTTAAAAAAAAAATGCAAAAAGCCTTATCGGATCTTAAGTCAGGTGACTCAGACATGCCCAAGGCTCCTGTGCTTCACAGTTCCTGAACAGGCTCTTCCTGAGGTGATGTTGTCTGTTGGTGACTGTCAAGGCACATTATTTTGGGCAGGACAGACTCTCTGTATCTTACTCTTTCTCAGTTGCTGCTTTTTGTCTTCTAGCTACCTTTTCTGCTCCTTAATTACTTCTATGTTTGTTTTTTTTCCCCTCTTGTAAATTTTCACTTTTTTTTTTTCCTGTACATCAACATTTTTTATTAGAAAAAACATATTAAATAGCCTTGTGTTTGGTCTCCAACACCCATACTCTGTTGTGCCCACCCAGATTTCTCCTTTAATCTGTGATTTTTCTTTTTTTTTTGAAATGCAATTCTTCTTTCTCTCTGTTCTCTTTCCACCCTCCAAAATTACCACACTAGCAGTAATACTCCATCATTTGTGCTGCGTCAGATATGAGCATTTTAATGTAGTTTGTGTGTCTGGAATGCTGCCATTATGCTTATGAAATCCACTGCAGCTGTGTTACTGTACACTCAAGGGCACTTAACTCAAAGGTAATGCAAATTGCTTGCTATAAGCAATTGATGGAGCATGATGGAAAGATGGGTGTAGTCTTTCATTTGGTAGGTCAGCAGTATACAAGGGAGAAGCTTTACTTGATTTGCTTTTGAAAACAGGTTAACAAAGTAAGCTTGAAGTGCTCTAGACCATTGTCTTTTGTGCTGTAAATGTAGGTTAGAATGGAAACAGAGCAGTATCATAGAGTCATGGAATGGTTTGGGTTGGAAAGGACGTCTAAAGATCATATAGTCCAACCCCCCTTCCACTAGATCCAGTTGCTCAAAGCCCTGTCCAACCTGGCCTTGAACACTTGAGATGGATAGATAGATATTAAATATGTATGTTTATATTACATATGTTGATATACTTGCTTTGCAGTCACTGCTGAGGCCCTCTGAAAAATGGGGTAATTCATACGTCCTTGTTTTAGCCTAGTCATCCATTAATATAAATATTTTCCATCTGTATCATTTTGACTTTTCCACCTTCTTCTAATCGCTGTATCTCTGCTTGGTCTTTTACATCACCATGAACCTGTCCTAGTTTTAGGACATGCTTGCAATTTCACCTGAAGTCATGTACATCTTGTTTTCTTTCCTTTTATTCTATCTTAAAGAGCTTAACTAATAAAATAATGAATAATGGCATATCAAAGTATCTAGGTGCAAGGATGTAGGTCAGTTCGTACATTGGAACTCTTGTTTCAGACTTGATACAGAATCAGGGAGGCATCTCGCATGTGGATAGGCTTGTTCTACAATTTTTTCTCAACTGTGATAGCTAGAAGCTCACTCTTTAAAAATGAAGGCTGAAACCTGAGAAGAGCGCCACATCTGTCTGTCCTGCGATCATGAAGTTAGTCATTCACGTGTGCTTAGGCAGGACTATCCAAACAACGGTATCACTGCGCTATTGTGTTCATTCCCACGTGGCAAGGGGAAGACAGAAACTATGGCTGTGAGGAGAAACCATGGCGTTGCGAAGGGATACGCTGCACAGAAATACCTTTTTCTGCTTTCAACAAAGCACTTAATTTCTTCTTGTTCTTTGAATTCAAAATGTTTAGCGCTGTTGCATGCTTCAGGGCTTGGTTAATATCAACTGCTGACAATCTAAATTTTCAATTTTACTATTTCATGGTTACACGTTTTTCTTTTTTTTTTAAAATGATGAGACAGGCACAAGTGATCATAATCAACATTACAGGGCCATTTATTGACAATAGAGAAGTTCATCGCCTTAATTAGTTGAGTTTGTACAGATCTGCTGACGTGCCCTCAGCTCAGCATACTGTCATAGCCATGACTGAACCTTACGCTGGCAGGACCAGGCAAAAATGAACAGTGTCTTGTCCTAACCTGAAGATAAACCTGTGACTTGTTAATGAGAAAAGAAAGAATTGTAAAAAGAATGAGCAACGAAGAAGCCTTAGGAGGCCGTGGCTTTACAGAGGTACCTAGGAAAGGTAAATTGAACTAACTGAAGGGGCATAAAATTAAAATGGGTTAGCTAAACATCATTAAATGTCTATGCAGCCTCACATTCAAAAGCACAACAACCTGAAGAAAATTAGTTTGTATTTATTAATTTTAATCTAGAGAAGTGTAGGTTGAGTTTTTACTCTTAATTCTTTTTGGAAGAAGGCTGCTGATACTCTTTTTGTTTGAGTTTCTTCTTTATACATGGCAAAGATGTGAGATTTTGGCTGGGATTGTTAATTTTCTGAAGAAAGCAGAATAAACTACAGAAATTACAAAGGTCAAAATACTAAAAAAATATAATAGTTAAGTTCTACTTGGAAGCCATTTGTATTGTGAGCTGGGGATGTTTGTTTAAGTAAGTACCACTGAAAATCCACTTCTAGTACTGTTACTAGTATCTTGTGGGCTTTTTTCTTCTCCTTCTTCATTTTCATACACAGGTAGCCTGTATTATTGTTGAATAATGCTTGTTGACTGATGTATCAGTTTTGAAGGACGGAAGGTGAGAAAAATACTTCGGATTTTCTGCCTCTCCCAGGACCAGGCACACCTCCGTTTTATGGCTGTGTGCCTGGGATTCAGGCGTTGTCTTCGCAGCCAAAATAAGCTCTATGTATTCTGTGGGACAACATGTTATCTCTACTTGTGTAAAAGCATTGTGATGTTGCTGTGAGTTAAAGTAACGAAGGTCGGTGGTTAACATTAGTTACTCAAAATAAGAATGTAGGTTGCTGGTCTGTGATTTTACAGCAGAATAGCTAGTATTTTGTAACAAATTCACTGCTTTTTTTTTCAGTGAAAATATTGTCGCAGTTAGAAGTCTTGAGGCACTCTCTCAAAGCATTTCTGGAGTTCAGACCAGCATACAGTCTAGCAAAGTCACTTTCTAAAATAAGTAAGTTGATTTGACACCATATTTGTACATAAATTAAAATACTGAAAATAATAAAAGAAAGAAGGGGTTTATATATAAGAAAAATATTTAAGTTATTCAACAGTGATATGAATAAATTATTTCATTTTTCATGAGACGTGGGGATAAAACAGCCAGTATGTAAGATTTTTTCTTTTGACTGTCTACATTAATTGGGAAATACTTGCCAAAATCTAATTACTTTTAATAAGGATGCTTAAAATCATGGGTACAGTATGCATCTTGATTCAAATGGGTTATAATGATCTGTGTTCAGTATTTTAATTTAGTGAAGATTTGAATATCCTACCTCCTCTATGAATAAATTGTACTGCATGATAATAACGTATGCTTGTAATCTGCATAAGATAATTGCTATTCACTTACGGTGCCCCGAGTGTCACTCTGCTCATTGAAGTTTGGTAGAATGGCTTGTGTTGGTGCTGCATTTTACAAGTATCATCCACTGACAGCAGAAGAGAAGGCAAGGCTGGCATGTCCCAAAGTTGTTCTCTTCCCTTCCTGACTTGAAAAAATTGGCTTGGTTTCCCCTTAATACTGTTAGCAAAACCCTCTGCTGACTGAAAATGCTGGGGGGGGGGCGGTGTTGCATTTTTTGGTTGGCTGTTCATATTGTAAACTGGCATTAGTTCTGTATGTTACTGTGTTTTATTGAGCCTTGTGTTAAGATATGCCACCACGCTATAAAATTGGTACATTGCTGATTGAGTGTGTGTCCACCCATTGATCTGGGTGACTGACCACTGGTCTATTAATAGAAATTACCAGACTGATAATATCTTGCTTTTCTTTCAACCTTCTGTATTTTCATGCTCACTTATGTATTTCTACATATATTACTTAATATACTCTGCAGCTTTTTAGTTCTTGAATGTTTTTTTGAAGTGTCGTTTTCTTCAGAAAGGATGGGTCGATGATTCAGAGGAAAGCTCTGGATTCTGCATTTTGAAGTCTGATGTAATATATGCATGCTGTCAAACTTGTTTTCTGCTTGGGTGCACTGGTATTTTATGGACTGTGGAGATATTTCCTAACGTTCTTGTAGGCAAGTGATGAAGATGCTGCTTCACCTTTAAGTTTCATTTCAGACATAAAGGGAGCTCTCTATGTCCATTGGAGAATGACTTGAAGATGAGGGGGAAGATAGGGAGGAAGGTGAGGTTAAGATAGGGAAGGCTTCTTCTGCTAATGTGTCTTCGATTTTTGTTTTCTGCTTTGTTGTTTGTTTGATTGTTTTAAAAAGTGTTCAGTTATCTTCTAGATTTAGAAGATTGTCACCATCAGTTGTTAAAGATGTTAAGACTCTGCTTTAAACCGAAGATTCCAGTATTCAGTTGAACAAAACCCATTGTACACACAGTAATTTATCTCAAATCTTATGATGTCTAGGGGTTTATAGACTTCACTGTGCTGAAAGACCTTGTGAAGCAATTACAGCACTTGCTTCCTGATTGCAGCACAAGTTTCTGTGCATGCTGCCGTAGAATAGCATGTGATAAAGAATCTGGTTTAGTAACATGGTTTGCCAGTTTGACCCTTTGGCTCTCTGCTATGTCCTATCTAGAGGATAATGATTAAAGTGTAGAGTGAAATCTTAAAACTTATGCTGAATGCTTGCCTTCTGGGAAACATAACAGGCTCTTTCTTTTGTATGTTTATATAATTTTCAAGAAGGAGCATTGAATTAATATTCAACACTGGTTATATCTCCAAAAAATTATGTTAATATAAAATATATTGAAGTTTAAAATAGAAAATCAGAGTCCTAGGAAACGTTAGCAAAATAGGAAACAAAGAAAAATGTTCCAAAATATTTAAGAACAAGCCAGTCACTCTTTACATCAAATGGTAGTAGCCTTAACTACTTTTCATGTGCAGTAAATCCATGAGGATTTGTTGACATTATTTTTAAGTAAATCTTTCTTTGGCTGTCATGAGACCATAGAATCTTTTATTCTCTTTATCTGATTTAAGATGCACCTTTAAGGGCAGACTCACCATAAAAACATGCCCGTCTTTGGCCCATAAAGAATTATTTTTGTGCTAATGGATTGGAAAGATTGTCTACAATATTTGTTTTCATAGAATTGAGAAATACATATTATTTCATGACATGAAAGACAGACATTACTTTGAAAATCTTACAGTGGTGCATCTGCTGTAATCAAAAGCTTACCAGCCAAGTAAAATGTTTTAAAAGAATTAGACTTAAAGGTTATCGTAATGGCTTTGATTTAACCTTCTTCCTGATGTATATTTTGTTCCTCTTCTGAAGTGCAATCTTCACATAAGCTAATGTAGTTAATGACATTAAAGTGTGTTCTCTTGACAGGCAGATGGGTATATGGACTGCATATAAATCACTCAAAATATATTTCTTCTGTGGTGTTTGTTTACTTGTAGATACTTTTGTAGACTTCTTGGGTGCATTTGGTAGGTAATTACTTTCCTTTCAGCTGTTTAGACTTTACCTAGACTTACACATTTAATAGGACACACTGTATCCAAGTTAAATCACCTGATAATCTTGGAATCTCTGAAATAAAAATTCTCAATGTTTTATTCATTTTAATTTTTTTGCTGTCTTACTGTACCTGAATTTAAACAACAACAAGAAAAAGTTTAGGAGTTTTTGAAAATACTTAGTTAATTTCAATAAGAAATTTAAAAAATCAGTATTTTATTAACCTCTTTAGGTTCAGAGACTTTTGCTTGAAGACAGGTGTAGATAATAAAATACAAAAGACTACCTAATGAAAACTCTTTGAACACAACTAGAGTTAGCTGGAAGATTTTTTTTATACTGCTTCTCATGATGAAAGATGCCCTGATAGTGAAATTAAATCCTTACAGCACTTCTGGTAAACCAGTAAGCAGATAGATACTGAGTTCATCTAGCAGGACTAGGGAAGTGAAAGGCTGAGAGAGCTGGGACTCTTTAGCCTGGAGAAGAGAAGGCTGAGGGGAGACCTTATGCTTGCTTATAGGTATCTAAAGGGTGGCTTGGAGGAGGAAGGAGGCAGACTCTTTTCAGTGGTTCCCAGTGACAGGACGAGGGGCAACGGGCACAAGTTGGAACACAGGAAGTTCCATTCAAACATAAGAAAAACTTCTTTACGGTGAGGGTGACAGAGCACTGGAACAGGCTGCCCAGGGAAGCAGTTGAGTCACCATCCCTGGAGGTATTTAGAAGACGTGTAGACGTGGTGCTTTGGGACTTTGGTTTAGTGGTGGTTTTGGCAGTGTTAGCTTGATGGTTGGGCTCGATGATCTTAAAGGTCTCTTCCAACCTAGGTAATTCTATGATTCGTATATTTAGGTTTTCATAAAGAACAAATTTTATCAACTGTGTCTCTCATAGTAATTTTCTTAATTGCCACTAATTAAGAGTGGTTAATTTGGAATGTGATTTTTATGAATTTTGGGGATTGGATCTTAAATTAGGAATTTGACTTGAGGAGCTCAGGACATTATTATATTTGGGTTTTCTGGGAAGCTGAAATTGCACAGTGCTTCACAAGATGACATCAATTTAAATTCTTCTTGCACAGGATATACTAACGTCTAGCTGCCACACAATGTTGGAATGCAGTTTTACAAGCAGGTACAATTTTGAAGACCCAACAAACGTCTGTTCATGCTTTTTAATCATATATTTAAGTTGCACTTAAATTTAAAATTTCTTAAAATAAGAAATCTCTCCCATCCATTACTGGAAGACATAACTATTTCCAGGAAAAAATTCTGTAGCTAAGTCATATATATTGTACGTGATACAATCCAGCAGCTCCTCTTCCAAGGACCTGGCTGTGTAGTGGGGTTTTTGTTTATTTGTTTGATTTAGAACTGCCTGAGGGTATTGCTGTGACTTTCTGTGGGGTTTTGCTCTGTGTCTTTGGAGTTATTGTTTCTGCAATTTCATGGTGACTGTAATGGCCGTGTGCTGTAGTTGCAGAACACGTTACTGTGCATCCATCTGCTCACTTTGTTGTGAATTATCTGCTCTTCCTAAAAAGCCTTTTCTGGGGTGATTTGTGATGCAAACAATATAGGGTTGGCAAAATAATTTTTAATCATAATGTTTAGTGTGCGTATTGGTAAGGAGAGAGGCAGTCAACAATTGTCATCTTTCTTATTGTAATCTCAGTTGTCCTGTATTTCCTACTTTGTTTAGGGTCTAGTCAGTCTCTTGACAGCCTGTCTGTTCTCTCCTGTTCCTCGTATGCAATTCAGAGAAATCCCTCTCTAGCAAAGCTGCTCCACTTCTTCCCCATCTTGCCTGGACTAACCTGCAGCCTCCCCTAAAAATTCTCAGGCACAGTTCAGAAGCTGGCAAGAGCTGAGGAATTGAGAGAGAGTTGGATGTTGCCACCAGCATTTAGATAATGTTTTACTGTATGCGTGTAGACTGCTTCATGCTGTTTGGCCTCGTGACCAGAGAACAGCCCTGGGTATTAATATAGGCATGGCCTTGGTGGTCTAACATAGTTGAATCGCTAGTCTGTCTAGCAAGGCATAATTTTAATCAATATAAAGGTCATTAAAACTTGGTACCAGTTTGTTCAATGAGTCACCTTGAAGTACTTCTGAGAGGACTTGTTTAGATTTATCATGGACAGTTATTGTCTCCTGTATGGAGAATCATTCAAGCATTAGATTTCTACTAGATGCTGAGGCTCTACTCCAAAGTAAAAAGTCTAATCTGCAGCAGAGGTTTTACTATCACACAAAAATGCCAAGGTGAAAGAAGGATGACAAGAAAAGCAGAATACCAGAACCTAAATTAAGCTCACAACATGGAATTTCAGGTTCTGAAATGTATTTGATTTTCTGCCAAGTGGACTGAGGATAAACAAGCACATGTATACAAGTCCAATTCAAAATCCATTCTGGAACCAGAAAATCAGCAGTTCTGTCTTTATAAGCTAGTAATAATGTAAGTCAAGTTTAGATTTGTCATACTAAATGTTACGGGACTCTTAAATAAGTAGTGTTACAGTTTGTCCTTTATCTGGTTTCAGGGTTAAGAATACTTCTGCATAATCTATTGTTATATTTTGATTCCTCCATCTTGAAAGCCCATCCTGAAAGAGGTCTCAGTGACTGTGTAGACTTCACTCAGCAGCAGGAAGAATGATGGGTGATGGAGATGGAAAAGGCCAAGGTAGTCAATGCCTTCTTTGCGTCAGTCTTTACCTTCAGGAGGCCTTGAGGAATCCCAGGTCCCAGAGACCAGCAGGAAGGCCTGAATTAAGGCAGACTTACCCTTGGTACAGGGGTAACAGGTTAGGGAACATTTTAAACAAACTGGACATACCTGAGTCCATGGGACCTGATAGGATGCAACCACAAGTGCTGGGGAAGCTGGCTGATGTCACTGTCAGGCCAGTCCTGATAGTCTTTGAAAGTTCATGGCAACTGGGGAAGGTTCCTGAGGACTGGAAGAGAGCAAATGTGACTCGTTTCTTCAAGAAGGGCAAGAACGAGGATCCAGGGAACTACTGGCTGGTCACCTTCACCATAATCGCTGGGAAAGTGATGGAATCCTATAACCCATTTCCAAACATAAGAGAAGTAGATGACTGGGAGCAATCAGCGTGTTTGTATGAAGGGGAGATCATGCATTACCAACACAATAGCCTTCTAAAACAAGGTAACTGGCTTGATGGATGATGGGAGAGCAAAGGATGCTGTCTATCTCAACTTCAGAAAGGCTTTTGACACTGTCTCCTGCAATATCTTCTTAGACAAAATGATGAAATACAAACTAGATGAACAGACAGTGAGGTGGGTTGAAAACTGAGCTGCCAGGCTGACCATGTTGTGATTAGCAGCACGAAGGGTAGCTGGACGTCAGTCACTAGTAGTGTAGCCCAGGGGTCAATACTGGGGCCAGTGCTGTTTAACAGGAATCTCATGAAGCTCAACAAAAGGAAAAGTCAAGTTAATATGATTTTACCACAGTTTTATTCAATATTTCTCCTACTACTTCTAGAAGTACTTTGGTTCATAATCCGCTCTGCATTACTGAAAATCGTACCATTCTCCTACTCCACTTTCCAAGATTATTGTAATTGTTTAGTCCTTTCTTGATTCTTCTTTTTACTGGCAGTCTTCCCCACTAAATATTGCCAGAAAACATCACCTACTTTTTGCTTTTTGTGAAAGATAATGGTAAAACTGTCAAGCAATCCTACAGACCTACACTAAACTTCATTGTGTGTTACCTGTAGGCGATGCCTGTTGCAGGAGTTGCAGACCTTTCTTTTCTCATCTCTTTTGCTTTCCTCCACTCCTGATACTTGTGGGAGGAATAGCAGAAGGAACTTCCATGTGCAGTAGCATTGCTCCATTCTCACAGTAGAGGTCTAGAAGGAGCAGGTACAGTTCCTTCAACAGATTTACCATCCTTTTAATTAGGTGGTTTCAGATTTTCACTTTGATCCCTATTTTAGCTATAGGTGGCTAAATTTAGTGTTTAAAACAGTTTTTAGGGAAATAAATAGTCTATATTTATAAACAGAAATAAATAGATTATGCGTCAAGCTGAAGATGGTAAGAAACGGCTTTGTGCTTTCCTAGTGGCTTTGCATCTTAAAAGGCTTGCTAGTCCCAAAAGAAGAACAGCCTGTGGAGGAAGCCAGCATCACTATTTTGGGGCTTTTAACTAGGAGTGTCACCTTTCCAAACTCAGACATTTGCTGAATAGATGTCCATAACTAAGCTAGTCACTTCAAGCTCCCTTTACAGTCATTGGAGAGAAACGGATATTATTGGAGTTTAATCCATGTGAGCTGTTGTAGATGTCTATTAAAATGAGATGAATCAGCTCTTATTTCTTTATATTGACTAGAAGACATCCAAGCTGAGTAGCCGAAATGGGGTTATATCGTAAACATCAGCATTAAGTCAAATAAGTCCCACCTCTGTAGTCTACCTTTAGCTTCTCCCTTCTAGCCAAGCAAGGGACCCTGTACAGGCATACAGCAAGAGAGTGAAGGGCTGAATTGCTTCCATTCTTTTATAGATTGGTATCATCAAGTGTTTCTTCTGTGCAAACAATGTTGTTTGGCCCTACATTGGTGATTCGTAAGCCAAGCTCTCCAAATTATGACGTGAAACCTCAGGTTTTAAAATAGTAAAGCATGGGGCTTGTGTGCTTCTCTATCATAAGTTACTGTTGTATTTTTAAATAATTATTAGTTACAATGTTTGTCTATATTAACGAACACTTATTTCACTTTCTTTTAATAAAGCATTATTGATTCTTTTAAAAATGCCAACACTATGTTTACTAACACAAAATTCAAACACCTTGAACATAAAGTGCCTCTTTATACACAACAGTTCTTTTGGTATTCCATCAGTGCTGTGAAACTTATTCTGCATTTTATCGCCAACCAGGGTGGCATGCTGAGGTGCCTCAGCTGCAGAAGATACAGACTGTCACTAGCATTGATGCCAGTTCCCACAGTCCTATCTTCTGCTCTGTGAGCTCTGAACCGCTTTAACTAACTTCTTATGGGTATTCTGGCATGTTAAGTACACAGTGTAACATTCATACTTCCACTTACTGTTAAAAAAAGCCTCAACAAATCCCTTATCTTACAACCTCATCCATTCATGCCTAGCAGAATGGTGAAAACATTAAAATACAAAATATTTTATGCATAGTATTTATTCAAGTGCTTAAATGACAGTCATGTTAACAAATGGAACCTCTAACAGTATTCTGGTGCAACGTTGTATCATCAGTTGGCTTCTACTGAAGTCCTCCAGAACTGAAGGGATGGTACTGTCTTCTTTCATTTGTTGCTCCTTTTTAAAGCAACTCTAGAAGAAATTAATGTCACAGACAATGTTCTGCATTTGACTATACTGAATCTGTGTAACACACGCATAATATTTACAACAGCACAATATGTCCCTGTTGTGAAGATATCCTCTAAGTTTCAGGAGACGCCAAGACATCATGGTCTAGAATGACCTTTCACAGAGTTGGGGATTTTGTCTGTTTGAAGGCTGTATTGTTTTGTGAAAGGCAAAATAAGATTTCTTTCAGAATTTCTGTGAGTGATCTTGATGCAAACAAATCATTGTGAAAATGGAATAAAATTACTTATGGGTTTTGACAATATGAATCACACTTATGTTCATTTAACTATCTTTAGATTAATATTCTTCAGCATGCTCAGCGCTATTTCTTTGCATCAATCAGGTGCTGAATGCACATTCTTTTCATTTCATGCATTATAAGTACGCTTTTTTGCAGAGACCTTTGGATTGTTCAGTGTTTAAGATGAATCTGAAAGGAGAAGGTTGTTGCATGGAAGCTCCTTTCCATATCCCCAGAGAAATGCATTAAAAGGGAATAATATGTATGTGCATATATACTGATAAGTAAAACATATCTGAGATACTTAATTCATGGTTTTTTTGGTTGGTGTTTTTTTGTTTTGTTTTGTTTTAAGATCACTGTGCATTTTATTCTGCAGTCCAAATTCACTTTAGGTACAGATTGCCAGCTGTGTGTCCACTGATGAACTGATTATAGAGGATCTTTTCAATAAGTATGCTCCTTTTTTCTCTGGAGCTGATCTTCCTCTCCTCTACGTTTCGTTGGCTGGGTTCTGCCTGCTGGCAGAGCAAGTCTGTGTGGGCTGTTCTGCCACCAGTGTTTATCCCAGGGAAACCTTGTAAATTTGCATTTATATTCCCATACCCCAGAACTGTAATGAGTGGATTTTGTTTTAAGATTCTCTATGTATTTTACGAATAAAAATTCTTTATTTTTCTCTTTATGCTATTTCCAATCTGGTTTTCTTTGAGTCATATATGGAGTAGGCAAGGTAGGGCTCTGTATCAGCTTAATATGGTAATCTGCTGATGAAACCTCAGAGAAACAGATATGAGTTGCAGTAGTTGCTTTTTAATAATAGTGTACAGCCTGTTGTCCACATAGATGGATATCTTAGATTAATTATTTTCATCTGATTGTATATTATTGAGACTTAATAGTGTTGTGTATAAAAGTATATGTGAAATGTTATGTTTGTGTCTCACAGACTAGAGCTGATTCCATAAGTACCTCTTTTTTTCCATAAGTACCTGCATTTGCAAATAGTTTAACCTGGATCTAGCATTATCTGTCATAGCTCTGCCAGGTTTTTCTGTTTTGTCTGGCTACTCTGAATTACTGTGCATGGACCAGCAATAACAACATTTTCTGCCCTGAACTATGCAGGAGATCAGACTGATTATCACTGTGACTTCTGGCTTCTAAAATCTTCAAGCTCATTGTCTGGACGTGCTTCTTGCACTTAGACCTAGAATGTTTCTGTTACTGCAACAGCCAAAGTTTACTAATGGCTCAGCCAGAAAAGTGGCTTAGAATAATGTTCTTACTATAAAATACAGTGCCTGTTATAGGTGTTTTTAAATGCATATGAGCAGTTGAGAAAGCAATTTAACCATGTAATACCTATGAAAAGTATATCTTTGATTTTTTTTTAAACATTTTCCCCACCTAAACACCCATGCAGCCTCCCTTCTCTGACCGTAATGATCATGTGCCTCTGTGAGGAGACTCATAATCTCATCATCAACTGAAGCACCAACTGTATTCCCAAAAACACACATACCGCACCCAAATCAAATTTCAGCTCCTAACTAGTGCCACTGTAAGGAGACCTGATGGAAATTATAGGGGAAAGGGAGAGTATGGAAGAACTTCACAGCTTTTCTAACAGTAGCACAATCTTAGATTAACTTCAGTCAAACATTCAAACACATCCTTGGTCAAATCTGTCATATTATCAGAAGAGGAACAAGTATCTTTATATTCTTGGAGAAGTTTCTGTTTTATAAAGGATTCTGTCTGTGCTGATGCTACATTTTTAGTTCACTGAATTAGTCAGTAGCTGACGATGACCTCCCTTGATCTGTGGAAAAGTTCAGGCAAGGTTTGTGTGTTAGTGCCCTGTATGAGTCAGAAGGATATGGTGTCAGTGAGCACCAGTACCCGACCACGCATAAGCTCAAGTTCCACATCCAGAGCCACAGTCCAGTGCTGCTTGCAGCTCCACTGCAAGATTTTAAAGCAGGTGAATCCCAGTTGTTATTTTTTAGGATCACCATTCTCTTTTGAATTAGGTTGTTATAAAAGTTAACTGGTTTTTTGACAGATCTAAGCATCATATTCAAATACTTGAATAAAAGTATTCTGTGTCAATGGATTGTTTTCAGTTGTGTGTCCTTTATTTTAGATTTAATTTCACAGCTGAGAAGTCAATCCAGACATGAAAAAGAAAGAAGCTATTTTCCTCTCCTGATCTGGTGAAAGAAAAAACATGGGAGAGGATGAGATCTACTCATTTTAATAACTTTTTAAAAAATTATTTTAGATTTTCAAAGCCTTTAATGATGCAGTGGACAGACAAGTACTAGGAGTTCGATACTTAACCAGATTAAGCACTTAATAATCTACAAAGCAACTGTTAGATATTTCAGGAGCTAAATACTTTTTAAAATCTAGCCTGTGGTGAATCAAAATAATTAATTATTTTAAGTGTAGTTAAAGTAACTATAATTATTACTGTCTTTACTGGGAAATAATTAAATTTTAAATGTGACTGTTTTTGTGCTTTCTGCCTTGGGTACTAAGCCCAAAGTAGTATTTTTTTCTTTTAGTTAATAAAAACTAGATTGTAAGTTTTGTTTTGTACATTTTTTTCACTAAATTGCAATTTCCATTCAAATGTAGAGTGAGAGAAACCTTGAGTAACATTACCTTCTTAAACAGGAAGGTCATTTGCCTTTTTCCAACAAAAGCAGGGAGCTGTGTTAGACCTCGTAGCTCTCAGAAAACCAAGATGTTTTTTAGGTTAGAAGGAAGGGACAGACTCTGAAGGATATAAAAGACCCAATTACAAAGACTGCACGTCTATTTAACTTGGCCTCTGTGAGGACACTGGTGGTTCTATGGAGAAGCAGCAAGTCTGAGGATGCTGGAGCTCTATTAGTCTATTGTCTGTGCCCAGATGGACGAGTTGCTGTTGCAAAACCTTCACCACAGCAAGGGAGAGCCCTTGCCACAAGTGCTCATAAGTAAAAAAGTACTATGTTGGGGGGGGGGGGGGACAACCAAAAGAGTTAAG